>JAKLMW010000003.1:600000-836511 GCA_022813215.1 Talaromyces ruber | reverse complement strand
GCTGGTGCTGGTGCTGGTGCTGGTGCTGGTGCTGGTGCTGGTGCTGGTGCTGGTGCTGGTGCTGGTGCTGGTGCTGGCGTTCGCGGGGGAGCTAGGACGGGCGCTTTCTCTTCTGTTGTATTGGTCTCGTCCTCGTTCTTATTGTCTTTACTATTGTCAATGGTAAGGTCAATGGTAAGACTGCTATCGTCGTCGTTTGTATGATGCTCGAGCTTCGGCTTCTTCCGCGAACTCTGGGGCGTCGTTGTTGCGGAGGCATTGGACTTTTCTCTCGGGCGACGTCCGCGAGGTTTCGCTTCCTTTTCTTTCTCCTTGTCCTTGTCCTTGTCCTTTGCTTTGGATTTGTGTTCTTTGGTCGTTTTCTCCTTTGCAGGTTCCTTTTCAGCCTGCTCTTGCTTCTCCTTGTCGAGTTGCTCTTTAATCTTGTTCTTTGTTTTTCTCGGCTTCTTCTCCTTAGGCGTCTCTTTCTCCTTTTCCTTTTCCTTTTCCTTTTCTTTCGGCGTTTCTTTCGAGCTCTCTTTCTCCTTGTCGTGATCGTCCTTCTTGCGGCGCGTGCGACGAGTAGCTGTGGCGGGTGTGCTGGGCTGGTTGTTGGCGGCGGCGGCAGTGGCGGAGGCGCGTCGAGTGCGGGTGTCTCTGCCTGAGGTAACACCTACACTCTCTTTCTCCTTCTCTTTGTCGTTCGAATTGTTCGGCGCAGCCTCGACCTCGGCTTGGTTGGGGATATTCTCTGGAGGATTCATTTCTGAATTGGGCGCGGTAGACGGTGAATTTTGGTGTTGTTCGACTTCCTCCTCCTTTGCGACCCCATTATTCCTAGGCGCTTCGTTGGCCATGATCAGAGCTTACTCACTGGATTTGACCAACACCATACCATACACACAGCACCTCGTTTGAGTATTCGTTTCGCGCGGGTGGAGATCAAAACAAAACACAAAACCAAAAAAAAAAAAAAAAAAAAAAAAAAAAAACAATTGGAAGAAACGAGGAAATAAAATTAATGAAGAGATTAATCAACAGAGATATCACGAGCCTGAGATTGAATGTGATTATTGGATAATTCGTCGTGTGGGCAAAATCATCAAAGACCCTGCATAAACCGGGGCGCGTATAACGTCGAGTGGTTGCAATAACGGATGTTGGAAATAGCGGGAGGTTGGAACAAGTAAATTGATAGGAAAACGGATTGAATAGCAGGGTATCGCGTGCTGGCGGGAAAAGGGAGGATTGCGATGGGTCGGACGGGGTGGTCGGTAAGCTGGAAAATAATGGAAGGAAGATTAGAGAATAGAAAGCAAGAGAAAAAAGAGGATTGGAAAAGAAAAAGGAAACAAGAACAAAGGCCGCGAAACAGCTGGGGTCCGAAGATGCTCAATTATTGGGGGTAGAAAACTAGAAGGGGTAAGGCAGTAAGTGAGCGGGCGGTGATTCTTGGACAGATCAATCAAACGATCTGAAAAGAGCAGAAAAGAAAGAACTAGGAAGTGATGGTATGTTAGGGCCCGAAATGAGAGCAAAAAGAACACCAATCAAAGCTCCGAGATGGCTCGTGTCTGGTGCTCGGGGACAGACTAGAGTTGATGGACCGGTGGAAAGTGAAACACCGGGAAGAGAGATGTGAAGGAGAGAAGAGGAGAGAAGAAAACAGGATCGAGAGGAAATGAGGAAATGAGGAAGATAGGGCACCAGACTCGAGATCAATGTACGTACTAGGGGTACGTATATGACGATAATCTGGTAGACTAGTTGACCAAGTGACCAAACAAACAGATTGGCATTGAGCTATGGCTGACGGGCCAGACTTTGCTAGGCAGGCCGTCAAACGGTGCGTGCAACCGATCACTTAACTAACATCTAGTTGACTAACCAGTAGCTAACGTAGAGCGTTGCCCAGTACGAGCAGTAGACGATACAGGACTGACGACTCAGATCTTTGCAACAATAGTCACTTCTCTAGAGTCTGGAGTGCATTTCTCGTGCGTACGTACTTTAATGTTCCATTCTAAGTCATGCTCACGGCTCTTCAAGCTCATCTTCTCATCGAGATGTTGTATCTAACCCTAATCTCGTTTCTGGGCGTGTTCACGGACCTCTGCGCAACACGGAGCTATCAGCTCGGCACAGAAAGGTGGCATCGACCTGCATGATACTTGGATGTGTCAAGATATCCTATGTTTTTCAAAGTGGTGAATGGGACAAAGTTGCTTGCATTGCTTTCTGTATTCTTCAGTTGATGTTCTGCCGTACTGCGCCAACCAAAGTCGGCTCAGGCCCGATGCAAGTCTGAAACAATACTCAAGCACCGGGACACTGAAACGAGCTTACCCCCTTGGTTCTATTACGACATGTCATAGCTTTATACTCATAGTCCACTTTGCCGAAGGATTACCATCACGCCCGGAGGATTTATAGCAACACGATCTTCAGGCCACCGGACGAGAAGCGGCATCAATCGACGTTGGCAAGACAATACCATTCAGCATACAAGAGTATAGCACATAGGATCCACCCCAATATCTGACATTCAAAGTCAGCTCGTGATCTTTTCTCAATTATATAAAAGCGATCCAATAAGATATCCGCGATATAAACGCGGAGTAAATCTAGAATCTCAACCGTGATTGGCAAGATTGTTCGACATGGACCGTGCATCGTCTGTTCTTTTTAGCTACGCTTCATTCAGCCTAGCGTGGTCTGCCAGAGTTTTAAGCCGCATCCCGCGGACCGCTCTTTATCCGGTGATTATTTTGTCATCTTATCCTCTTCTTCTTCCATCTCTGTCCGCGATTAACAAGCCCTCGCACACTCTACCTTCCAGACAGTTACAATGGCCATCCCCGGCGAACGCTTCGTCCTTGACCTCTCCGACGACGAACAAGATGTCGCCGAACACACCGCCGCTGGACCCGCCAGTCTCATGATTGGAGAAATCAAAGAACGAAGTACCAAAGCGCCCACAGCGCCTACACTCAAATCCACTACCACGGGTTTTCCGACCTCGAAGAATCGACTTGGTGGATCGGCTTTTAAACAACAGCGAAGAAACAATCCATCCGCGTCGCGCTTCGCCTCCGCTCGAAATGCGACCGTATCACAAGCACAACAGTTGCTCACGGCGGCAAAGTCACAACCAGCACAAAGCGAGCCGCTGGAAGACGAGGAAAAGAGGGTAATAGATGAAGAGAATAAACAGAGAATAGCTGCAATGTCAGAAGAGGAGATCGAGCAGGAAAAGGCAGAGTTGAGGGCGAATCTGCCGGCTTCGTTGATTGAGAGATTATTACGGAGGGCGAATCTCGACGACGATGCCGACGCGCCTGTCACTGCTCCAAAAGCGAAGCCAGGCAGGGACGATCAATCAGTGAAGAAACCGAGCAAGTCCGTTTCTTTTGATGTGTCAGACGCCAAAGGGACGGGCATTCCAAAAACAGTCGATACGACCACAGAGTTTGAGGATCGACCCCCCGCCATTCATCCTTCTGATCTACGACCTGCCTCCGAGTTCCCTTCCGGACCGATTCATTTTCCTACACCTCCACCCCGACAAACACCCATGCCAAACCTCGACCCAAACTCACCTTCATTTTACGACGACCTACAAGCCCACTACTTTCCCGAAACCCCGCACGACTCCTCAACACTCTCGTGGCTCAAGCCTCTCGACACTAGTGCCGACGCATCAGTCGCCGATAGTCTATCCGCGTACCACCCTTCAAGCTCAACTACTCAAATCGTCCCATCGGCCATTCGCTTCTCCTTCCGAGGCGAAATGCTTCCTCCTTCACAATCGTTGGAACTTCCGACATCACTAGGTTTGCACCATCATGCGGACGACCCCGAAGCAGCGGGGTACACAATCTCCGAACTATCGATATTGAGTCGTTCCACCGTTCCAGCACAGCGATGTGTTGCATGGCAAGTCCTGGGGCGAATATTGTTCAGATTGGGGAGTGGGGAGTTTGGCGCTGATGAGACGGATTTGGTGGATGGGTTGTGGAAGGTTGTGGAGCTTGAAGGTGTTGTGGCGAGGATGTTAGAGGAAGCGGAGGGTGGACCTCAGCAACATACACAATCAGGAGACGGAAACGAGCAGACCAAAAATGCTGGGATCAAGTCGAATATTGGGAGGCATGCGAGTGCAAAGGCGTGGGCTGTGGAGGGGATATGGTTATGGCAAAAAGGGGGTGGGAAGAGAGGTATTTCTATGAGCGATAGTACATAGAATACATATCTTATACACACCTCAAATAAAAATCCGTTGCTCAATTCCGCGAGCTCTGAGAAAACAGGGAGACTCGTGCTGTAAAATATCACACTATTTGATCAGTTATGGCGGTGTCTCACTGATTAACTTCGCTGGATGCAAACGTATCTGAAAGAAGCTCAGATGGTATTCAAAGCTAATCAGTTGTAAGCTCGAGGAACCATCCTCTATAATTTTCCAGTGTGGCAGAACCCCTCTCTTTTTACCTACACAGGTATATATGAAACTACATGAGAGATTCCGGGGCTAAGTTGGGTGCTTGAGTAGATACTGGCTAGCAAAGCAGACTTAATTCGATGTTGGCTGGTAAGGTTGTATACTCGATTCACTTGTTCTCTGTTGTTGGTTGCCATTATTCCTCATTCGTGATAGGGGTGAATGTATCTTGGCGCGCAGTACTAACTCGGTGGGCGTAATTATCCTAAAGCCCTAAGGCACCTTTGTTGTATAGCCTCAGCCTCGACCAGCGGAGTTGGTCAGGGTCTACCTTGATGTGAGTATCATTCTGAAGTCCCCGCGCTTGGCAATGCTTCTTCCGACTTAACGAAATTGGTTGATGAAGGTTCTGGATGCATCCAATTCGTCTCTACTGTTGTTCCTTCTATCAGGTATCGTCAGAGCGGAGGTTGACTCTTCCTACCAACTCAGTTTTGCGGGGGATTTGGATGCCGGTAGGCTGGATCAGCTTCTTTTAATGAGGTGAAGCCGGAATTGAATGTGTGCCTTGGGAACGGGAGGGAAGAGTAGTGTTACTTCGGATGCAGCGAGGTCTGGAGATGTTAACCATGGAAGAGTGATGTGGGTTTAATGGGGGTTGATGCTGATTTGGATGCTTTAGGCTGCTTCTATCATGTTGTTTCTTTGTTCAAGGATGGAAATGATAGAGATGACAGTCCAAGAGTCTGATTATTGCCAGACCGTTTGATATTACTTAATTCATCATCTTTACTGCTACTCCAACTCTGCTGTGTCGAAGGGGTCTATGAGGATTTCGCTTCACTAACTTACCTAGAATATTTATACTTACTTACAAATTAAGGCCTTATTAGTACTTGATTTGTGTAAGAGCACGTACATTAACTCGGCCTCCATTCGCACACCAAATCAAGCCTAGGCAAAGGTCTACAGAGTTATGAGATTATTATTTTAGAAACGTCTAAATTAGTACATCACCTTTAATCTTTTAGCGAATCAATTTCATCCGTGTATATAGCATAACATATGGCGGTGTGTCTTCACGTTACACATTTTGTCTCCTACTTAGCTATAGTAGGCCGCATTACCTGCAAAACATATCTCTGAACCTAAACACCACAAACAATCAAACTTCAGAATCATTGCATCGCACGTTCTCAGCATCCAAAATCACACAGAATTTCCGCAGCAAGTTCTGCATTCTTTGAACTGCTTCCTGAGCGATAAACAACACAGGACCAGACAATTCTCAAAATGGCATCGACAGACCGCCCAGAGATCCTCCAGTGTCCTTCTATGTCTCTCGTACCGGGAGTTTCTGGATGAGAGCTACGCTCCTCTAATCGACAGACTCGCGAATTCTGCTAAGGTGAAGCGCGCCAAATCAGCTGCCGGTGCAATTCGCTACTTAGCAGCAAAAAACCCCCAAGCCATCATCATCACGGACGAAGGCATAACCGAAAAGGAAAATGAAGAAGCACTCCAAAAGGTACACTCCTACATTCGTAATGGTGGTCTCGCCATTATCGGTTTGCACTTTCCAGCTTTTACGCAGATGGATCGCTTTGATTATCTCTTTGGTAGGGTGTTTGACCTGCCTTGGAGACATGGCCATTATCGTCGTACCACTTTCCAGGTCAATCCTTCCTGCACTCTTCCGGCTGATGTTGAGCTTTCTTCAATGCCAGAGCCGTATAGCATGAAGGTGCTTCATATCAAAGACGCGCGCCCTCATGAGAAGATTTTGGTGCCTGTAGCCGATGCTATGACCCAGTCGTATGTCTTCCCACCGTCGTATGTGGATCAGGCGCAGGCTGCGAGAGCAGGAGCTAAGATTGGAGATGGGTTCTTGGTGTACTGCGGTGATGTGAATCCCGAAGTTGGTTCGGATCACACCATCCTAGCTCTTTGCGGCATTCAGGCATGATCCTTTATAGGTGACGGTGAGATATTACTTGAAGACAACTCGACTAGAAGAAAGAAATATCATTTGTGTTACCTCGGTGATGGAAAAGCAGATTTTGACTTCCAGAGCGTGGGGATTCTGATAGTCCTGGGCGTGACCGGAGTAAAGCAAATATTGGTGTTAGAAAGAAGCGCTATCAAACGGACTCTGTGCAGCGTATGTAGAGGATTGATGAATAAAACATTTTCCGAGAAGAGAGTTAACTGGGACTAGGACGACTTACTTTGCCTTGATCATTATAAGAAGTAGGATAACTTGGAGCATCGTGTACTGACTCTTTGATAGTTAATTGTAGAAGATCTATGCTAATTCAATAAGAAGTGTATGTTGTGAATCAGGCGTTGAATTTTGAATAAGGGGTCTGAAAGTCTCTAGGGTCTCTACAAGTATAGTAAGCAAATCGGTATTCTTAAGCTAGAATGAAAATTCGCAGTTCAAAGGCTTACAGATGCAACGTTGCTCCTATTTCAAGGTTCTCTTTACATTCAAGTGCCGACATGCGAGACAATTACAGTTACCCATAATATAAGTGCGCGCATTCTGGTCTTGTTATCTTACATGATTGGATTCAGCAAGCAATGTTGACCAAGTAGTGCGTACAACCATCACTCTAGGAGGCAGTCTTAGGACAAAATATCTGCACGTAGACTAAAAGGATGGAGTTTAGGAATTTCTGACAGTGTATCAATCTCAACTACAAATAGTTTGAACATAGAATCTTTATGATTTCACATGTAAATACTGCATATAATCCCCACCACGCACCTGGCTATCTATCAAGATGCATTGCTTCGCTGATAAAAGGAGAATGAAGCCTGGTCTTCCGTGACCTTGACAATTCCCATAGATTTCTAGTTATTCACATGTCAATAAAATCATGTTCATGAGGTAGAGGAAGCATCTCGAGTGGTATTGATATTGGTGCATGCATCATTCAACAGGCATGGGACCAGTATTCAAAGCGCCTTGGGCGTTTCACTAGGAAAAGGTTGATCATACTATTGAGGGGCTGCTATGACTATCATGAGGCTTATTTGTCATCATATGGAATTATTCTTTTGTCAACTCTGCTATCACGTTTCCGACTTCTTTCTAATATTGAGTCGCGCAAACCAATATCATAAAAAGGCAACTTGCGTCAATCTCTGGAAGTTGACGAACAGAATGAAACGGCCCAACGATGACCTTCTCGAAGACCTTCAGTCAATCGATACGAGAGAGTGTGATCTCGTCATATTTTTCATTGTTCGACTACTTTCCTCATATGCATATTTCCGCACACGTTGCATGTGTGTTGCCTAATTAGGAAAGTGGTCGATTCTCTCCGTTGCTGACCGTTGAACGGCTAACGGCGGCATCGGGATTTGATATACTTGATACAGTAGAGCACGGAAAAAAGCCGATCTTCATCGTGGTATGAAATATCTGGAGAATTGGGGGAATAAGCAATTGTCTCGGCTCAATCAGGGACAACAAAGACGTATAGAGAGACCCATAACGGTATGCCAGGAGAAGTATGCATGTCTACAGAAACAGAATGACGATGACGATGATGATCCATGCTGGTCACGTCGATTTACATTTGTAGAAAGATTTAAATCCGGTTTTGAGTTGATCGATGATCTGGTTTTGTTCGGGTATACTAGATATTGGGATTTGAAAGTACAAATACGACAAACGAGGCAAAGTAGGCCGCGTATGTCTTACTTTGTTACTTTATTTAGTGTATCTAAACTTCCCTCTACATTGTTCGTTAGATCCTAGTAGAGTCTAAAGTAGCCCACATGATTGGTCGTATCTATGTAATCAAACCTCATCTCGATGACCTTCGAGAGAGGACACGTATGTATGCTGATTCATGGTCGGCTCGGTATTGCGTCCTATTGCTGCTTAGGTACGTACGGCGCTTTTTTTTCTCGTAGCTACTAGTAGACCATATGTACATCTGCTGAGGTGGGGACGCTTTTTCTTTGAGGAGGGAAAAAAAGTCATGTATCATGTATGCGGTTTTATTGGGCAGAATAACATGAAAATCTTCCATTATTTACTGTTCGTATATCGTATAGTACGGTTGATTCTCTAAACGATTGTGTTCTGAGGCTCTCGGTACAAGTCACCAAATCAGGAATATCCATGTACAAAATCCCGTTTCTACTCGCACAGACATAGTGAAGAAGCCATGAATGCAGTGAATTAAAGTTCCAACGTGAGGTTTTAGATCCAGAACCGCCATGGCCGCGGTTCAGAAGTCCCAGAGATAGCGACGTGCATAATGCTCGAAAGTGAATCTGTGGGCCGGGCATGGTATACGTAAGTATGCATGATAGTAGTGTATTGGATATGAAATATATTACGAAGTACTAGTGATGTAGAACGGACAGGTGCTAGCAAACTGCATGTAAAGTCAGACTCTAGTCAGTAGGTACATAACCTTAGGTTGATGGACCTATGTGCTAACTACTTTAAGAGGACGAGGCAGTGCGTCAATCGAATCCCATTCTATTGGGACTGAAACATAGATTTTTATGCGAGTCATTAGGTTCTCACATGAGCCGTGGACTATTTCAGAAATATAGTCGCCTTAATAGGCTATAAGTTTGAGTCTATCGGGTGGTCAGGATAAGTACGACCGACCCTCATTCAATTTTTCCCTCAATTTTTGTACTTATCTCTTCATTGTCATAGGAAATCTCCCGTTGTTTCAACTCTCGGGACCGTACTCATCATCACCCTTCAGCCGGACCCATCCTCCAACCTGAGATGGCGTCAAATGACATTCTTGATTGGCAATGCTGGGCTCGGGCTTGCAGCCATTAGGGCTATGCACGGAGCTTGAACGGGTGAAACTTGAAATAGAACGGGCGGACGGTTTCATATCTGTGCGCTCTCGAGCCGAACCTTCATTCTGATCCATATACAGATCCAAATCCTTGAACTAAAGTGACCCCACGTCCTCAAACAATATTGAGACTTTGTATGCCTGGTTCCAACTTACTCGAGCCCCTCCATTCGTACCTAGGCCAATGATTCAAATCTCGGCTAATCTATACATGTTGTATCGCACCTGATGGCGAGAAATGTCGCTATATGCCGCCGCGCGTATACTTCTGTGCCCAAGTATGCGATCGAGTAGATCCACTGTGATGGATATGTATCAATGACAGCGCTGCTTTAAAGGCATGTCCCAATTCTCAGCAAGCTAAATTAAAGGCATACTGGCACCTGACTATTGAGTGGCCAACACATGTGTTGCCTATCCAAGCCATCGGATTCCAAGGCGTCAACTACCCAAACTACTTCATGACGTATGGATAAAAATTATCTATACATACCGGGAAAAGCCCCTCTTTCGTTTCGCCCCCCCGGGAAGCGAGGCATCGATCATAGGTCATGTCATGTATGCACGACGGACTCTTGTCAAAGTGTCTCATCAAAACTGTACAACTGTTGACTTGTCTATCCAGGCCTATACGGAAGTATCGGAAAGACGGAAAAAGGGTGGTTCTGCTACTGTTAAACCCGCCAGTCTTTGTTTCCTTATTGGGGAATTTTTGATTTTTACTAGATTCGGAGAGTACCCCTCTGGTGATGAGTTGGCCGTGCTCTGCCCCTCAATTAGTAAGACATTTTGCGCTCTTGGATCTAGACTGTAACAAACACCCCAATAAAGAGAACAGAAACAAAGACTTCGTAGAATTGATCGGTGACATGAGTCCTGTCATTTTTGACAGGGGTTTAGAGGTACGGAGATGATAACTATCCATCCACCACTGAGTAACCAGATGACTGGCTTGACGCTTAGATCGCTTGATATAAGGCTAGTTATATGGAATAGCCAATTGCTTGTATATATTTGACGTCTTGTACTTTCAACGTTCTCTTGTGGGCACCAATCAATCTTTTGGCTGTGCCTCACACCTGGCTGATATTTGGCGATTCATTGGTAATGATACAAAAAGAACAGGCTTTCTTCTTTCGAGGAACGTCTCTTGGGGGCCAACCGTCCCGCATCTGTGAGACTGAAGCTCTTTCTTTCTTATAGAGCTTGTCCACTTGTCATGTGAATATACCTTTGTGACTTGAAGATACCTAGACAGATCCGATCTATACACGGATGCTTCAAATTTCGATGTACCCTCCACGTGTCATTGATAGTGTCAATCAATACCTGTATTACTGAATTTTATGGGCTATCCAATGTTTTATATTCAATTTATGATCTATATCAATAGGAATAAAGCTTGCTAGCAGGTAGCCGCTACATCCATAACCGCAACTCAATCTTAATCAAAAGCCTATATTTATAGCTACATAAGCCATTGAACAACCTATGAACTGCTGAAGCGTAAATAGTAATACCAATACATGATCCGACCTCGCTTGCTACCCGCTCTAACTCGTCGCATTACTACAAAAAGCCAAGACTTCATCTGACTCGATAGGATACAGTTACCGGTCCGTGACACCGTCATATCGGAGATTCATAGGCTTCTTAGGTGCCTTCTGTTGCATATTCTACTTGTAAGTCGCGTATGCGGGACAAAAAAGACACCATCACACATGACCTGATATGCATGCTTACTGACAAATTGCCCACTTGGTGGTGCATATTTGATTATACGATCCTATCACTAACTGGGACAGGGGGTCCTCTTTTTTAGCCGTTTTAATCAGATGAGTTTTTATGGGGCCATCTACGTTATAACGGAACGAATGCCGATATCTCGCTGTAGTATGATTTTGATATTGTACTGACACCTGCAAAGATGCCGGTATGATATTCCATGGGCTTTAAACAGGCATACATCTACTACACTGGTATTATAGACGGTCCTACATTTCAGCCCTATCATGTACGTTTATTTAATCAATGGCATACATTAGTGCTCCATGTCCTTGCGTAATAGCGTACTAGCATACTCTTAGATGAACCTAGGGAAGGGTGGAGGCTGTACTGCATTACAAACCCACTTGGTTTTGTATCGGTGATGGCGTATCATGAGGACAAACCTTGCAGCAAAAACCTGAAAGAAGAAGAGTGAGACCAATCATATCACATTGATCGTCCATTTCCACGTCTTGATAGAAGTGCCCTTTCTTGGTACGATGCCTAAATCTGACAAAATAATGTCACTTTTGGAGCAACTAATAGACGAAGTACCTAGGACCACAAAACTAACCTACTAGTACTATGTATCTAAATCCTCAGCTCCTTCTATGGTCATGTTTCTTGTTCCTCCTGTCGCCGGAGGCGGGCCAGAAGAAGTAAGCTCTGACATTTGAATGTTTGTTCGTTCTTTCCCACTCCCTAACATAGTTCAGGATCTGAGTAGCTTAATTTGACTCTTTTATGCTTGTTGAACCGAATGGAAAATATTGGCCCGTCATTATGTATTCTAAGATCTAATTTATTAAACGTTTCATCCATTCTCCTGGGATTTACTTATATACTGGATCGGAAACCATCTTTAAACTCTCTTTTCTATTTTGTCTGCTTCATGTCTTTTACATACTTTTCTATTTTCTCTTCTTACCTTCTATTCAACCTATCTTGTTGGTATATCAAGGCCACCTACATTATTCACTCTTTTTGGTTGGTCGGTTGAGATCTACACATTTATCCGCCATGGATCAAGCCGCGATTTACATCGCGCAGACAACCACTAGATATCCTCCCCTATCACCTCTAGAAGAAAAGAAAGTAATACGAAGAATAGACTGGATTCTCGTCCCAATGGTATGTACCAATCTCTCATCTATACCCGAATCATTTCTTCTTTTCCCACAACAACATTCACGTTGAGCTTGCTTGGATTGCCTCAAACTGAGGTCGGCCCTTGATATGACATGCATGATACATACATAAGGGCCTTAGGTATGTAATTAATCAAGCCGCGGCTGATTTAATTTTTCCGGTCTTCTTGCTCTTGCCGTTCGCACATGCATCGATCGATTCTTCCACTTCAATCTTCCATGCATGTAGGTAGTCACGAGCAAGCAGGCAACATGCAGACCCCTGTCTAGCATGGGTCGCCTTAGGGCATAGGCCTCCTCGAGTCGCTTTCCTTATTATGTCAAAGCTTTCGCACTATATCACCCTAACCAATGACGCATCGCTAAATTTTGACTCTGGTTTTTTATAGCTTCTCTTGACCGCTTCGTTAGGTGCGGTAGATAAAGTGGCCATTAGTACTGCAGCTATTTACGGTCTAAGAGATGGTATGTTCTTCATCCTACTTCGTAGTTCAAGGGGGGGGAAAATATCAACTTAACAATTACGTTTTCCATCTTGCAGATTTACATCTTACCGGCAATCAGTACTCATGGGCAGGCTCAATTCTTTACTTTGGGGTGAGTATGACTGATAACCTCACGATCTTCTTCGAGCCCTAACGTGTCTCTCAACAGTGCATTGTTGGCATGTGGCCCTCGTCATATGCCCTACAACTTGTTCCGTCGGCAAAATATCTAGCTAGTTGCTCATTTGGCTGGTCTATTCTCTCTTTATTGATTCCAGCGTGTCGCAACTTTTCGCACTTGATGATTCTCAGGTTTCTGATGGGTATTCCTCACGTTTTCTTACTTGCGCCTTGTCGATCTGAAATCAAATGCTAATAGACTTATTTTTCAGGCTGTCTGGAAGGCATTATAGTCCCATCCATCTCTTTGGTTATCGCAGGTTTCTACAAAAAATCTGAACAGCCACCTCGCAATGCCGTCGCATTTGCCGCCATAAGTTCCGTGATTAACGGTTTTCTGTCTTGGGCTGTAGGGCAAATCCCAGATTCGGCACCCCTGGCAAAATGGCAGTATCTGTTTCTTATTACTGGTTCGTGTTTCTTGACCCGTCCTTCAAGTTAATAAAGATCTGAGATACTGAGAGGGTACTTGTAACTAGGAACTATATCTCTCACATGGTCAATATTTGCCTTCTTGTACCTTCCAGACACCCCGATGAACGCTTGGTTTCTGAGCGAGCGAGAAAAATACTCCATCATTACTCGTTTGGCGGAGAACAAGACAGGCATTGTAAGTAAAACATGGAAAAAAGAACAAGCCGTCGAAGCCATTATCGACCCGAAGACTTGGATCATATTTCTTTTCAATATCGCTATCAATGTGCCAAACGGAGGTATGTAATTTTGTCTTTCAATTTTTCCACAAGGAAAAGTGCTGAGACGTTCTTAGGCCTTGTAACCTTCAATGGTATCATCGTAAACAACCTCGGATTTACCGCCGTCCAGACATCTCTTCTTAATATGCCCACCGGTATCATGTCCACGTTATCTGCATTCATATTCTCATGGGTTGCCGCCAAATGGACGAATCGTCGATGCTTGGTGACCATAATTGCGGCATCTATCCCAGCTATTGGTGCAATATTGGTGTATGCGCTACCGAGGACGAATATTGGAGGCCAGATGGTCGGAATTTATCTGGTATGTGGTGGTTTTTCTATAGCTGAGCCTTGTACTAATGGTGTCTGTTTTCTTTTTGCTTTTTAGCTTTATACATACTTTGGGCCTTACGTTTTGGGTAATTTACCGTTATCTACTCGTTCTCTGCTATGGAATCGATCTGACACGACCAAGGCATCTCTCTCGGACAAGCCAACACCGCTGGCTATACAAAAAAAAGCGTCCAATACTCCATCATGTATATTGGCTATGCAGTCGGTACTTTAATCTCCATTTTGATGCTATGTTCAGAGATCAAAAAGCTTACAATTCAAAGGCAATCTTATCGGACCTCAAACATTCCGCGCAAATCAAGCACCAGCATATACGGGTGGTTTCGTCTCCATGCTTATCTGTTACTGTATTTGCATCGGTCTTATGGGCATCTACTGGATCCTCGCTGCGGTGCTCAATGCGAAGCGAGAAACTATTACATCGTCAACTTTACCCTCGGCAATGACGTCTCGACCGATACCTACAATGAATCTATCCAACAATAACTATGCATCGGATGTGGACAGCCTATCTGAATATGCATTTGCGGATTTGACAGACTTTGAACAATTGGACTTCCGGTATACGACATAGGTGATGTCGTTATTACGGTACATATATTAATAGCCTTGACTGGTATTTATACACGAACGAGGACAAATAACGAGGACGGATAACGAGGTCAGGCGAATTGAAGTTGATGAAACGATCTATTTTTTTCTGCTTTGAACACATTTTGAACTTTGTGGAACTTGAGTTCTTTAAACATCATACACCGTGCGTTGCATAAACAGATTGATAGAGCTATTTTTTCCTTGTATTGCATGTTCATCTTATAGATGATCCTCTTGTTTTCTTTCGCATACACGGATGATTTTTGACCAATTTGCACACGAACTTCCCTTTGCTAGGAGAAATCAGGTAATAATCGGATCAGTACTTAACACCAACTTCGCTCAGTATATATATACCGATGATCTTATTCTCAACGAGTTAAAATTCATTCTCCCTCCTCACCGAGTGATGCGATGGGTTGACTACAATGGCACACCATTAAGCAAAATTTTCAGTAGTAGTGAGTGCGTTATTTCATCCGAACGAGCCTCCAATTCATCCACATCCCAATTGACCCATACAAACTTTCCCTTGAGAAATTCGGCCTCACGAGACACAAGCCAAACGAGACAATGATCAGGGAGCTCGACTACAAATAGAAATTAGCAAACATCTAGTCAGAGACATACAATCAAACAGACGTCTGCTTACCTTCATCTACCCCCACGCCTGCCAGCTCTGTATTGGCATTGATCTCGGTGTTCATGACGCGGGGATGAACATTAACAATATGTAAATCTGGATTTTTGATCTGCAGGTAGTCGTACATCTTCGTATTCGCAATCTTGGTTGCTGCATAGGCCCAGGAACCAGGCATAACACTGATGTGTGCAATGCACGATGAGATGTTGAACACCTTGGCTTTGGGCGCCAGTAAGGGAAACATCGCTTGAATCGTGTTGAAAGCGCCAACTATATTCAGCTCTAGGCCTTTGCGATACTCATTATCATCATAGCCGGCGACAACCCCGGGCGTCTGGAGGATGCCGGCGTTGTGTACGAAGATGTCAATATTGGATCCTCAGCATGCTTGATGGCACTGGCGAAGGCAGCATCTAAAGCCATGCGTTGGGTCAAATCGACACTTCCAAAAACCACCTCAATTGTTCCATTTGGGTTGGCTTCGTAGATCTCCTCAGCAGCGGATTGTAGTCTATCAATACGGCGCCCAAAGATCGCGATGACTCTGGCACCGGCCTGCGCGAAAGCGATCGCAGTGGCCTTGCCGATACCAGTACCGCCGCCCGTGATGAATACTACACTACCAGAGACCTGTAACTCAAAGCGGAGGGGCGAGATCTGGGGGTAAGGTTTGTTGTGCCATATCTTGGTGAAAGATTCAAAGTATCTGTCCCCTGGGTAAAGCTCGGTGTCGCTACCCATCTTTGCGTCAGTTCGAGTCAAATACTACCACGAAATATGATCAGTCAATCAAGTAGTATGGTCTGTATCTTTCTGAAGGGGAGAGATTCCCATAACGGGTGGCGTTTGAATACTTATATACGTATGCTAACATCATCATACCCAGCTAGCAACTAATTGATTCAGAATCAAATTCAAGTATTCCAGCGAGGCTGTACTCCGTGGAAGACACGCTGATAAAATGGTAACTTACTGATTGCTGGACTGAACCGTACGTACGGACAGGGCACCGGAAGACCTCCGCGGAACCCAATTTAGTAAGCCGGATGATAAAGGTTGGTCAGACTCCTATATAATTTCAAATATTTCATATGAACATCTAGGATATTCTATGATGCAACTCCAACTCTGACACCACAACGCATACCTATTGATAGCTCAAGTTTACAGAACCCTAAGCTATCTGATGTCTCAACAGCACTTAGTGACAATGCTTTATATCGTCAGAGGAAAGATTTCCCTTGGTATCAATATACAACTCATATGGTGGTAGACAAAAGAGCACCAGCAAATATTTGTATAGCTAGACCCCAAACTCCATAACCGAAGCTGATCTGAGATAAAAAATTGTCTGCCGCGCCCTTCTGGCCTGTAGAAGAGCTCACAGCACCGGTCGTGGAGCCTGTTGCAGTTTTAGAGGTCCCAGTAGTAGAGGTCCCGGTGGCGGAGGTTCCAGCAGCAGGGGTTCCAGTAGCGGAAGAAGTTTCGATAACAGTTCCCGCCCCTGCGGCATTTTTGGCATTATATGGAGCCGGCGTAATGACGGATATATAACTTGGGAAGATAGAATATGTGTAAGGAGCCGGAGCACTTGTGAGACTGCCACCCGCAGTGGTGTCTGAAAGTGGAGCCGTTCCGGGATAACCTGAGGGAAGTTGACCTGGGTTGTACCATGTACTTGCGACTGTATCGACGCCAAATGAGCTAACACACTGTTCACCGTCCGCGAGGATAGAGCATTGATCAGAAGCTGAATTGTTGTAACCAGACTCAAAGGTATCAAGCATTAGGTCGAGATCGAGATCGGAGAGGTCATTATGGGGGCACAGCTCGACAATACTTCAAAACCGGTTCGTCAACATCGGAAAAAAAAAACAGTTCTCGACAAATGCGCAGTACTAGTTGGTCACTCACTCTGACATGATAGATGAATCCCAACAGCACTGACAGCTAGCCTCGGCACCAACACCAGCAGAAACTATGTTATAGGACGAACAAGGGTTTTGGTTGGCATAGGTCACGGTGAAGTTCCCCCAGATGTAACCTAGATTGCACACTACACTCCAAATACCCTGTAAGTGGGTGTTTTTTTGGTAATTTTTTACTTTGACTGAAGCTCTTTTGACTTACCACATCCGCCAGGGGCATTATCTGGTGCAGGATAATAGGGAACAGGTGTCGGGCCTTGTTCTAGATCTGCACCAGTGAGATATTGGAGCGCAGTCTCTTGATAAGCACACGAGTAGACCTAGAGCCGGTCAGCATCAGAGGGGACTATTGGGATGGCAAGGTGAATCAGACCTGATTCCAGCAACTCGTCAGCCAACAGCCGATATTCGCAGCCAACTGAGTATCTCCACAGCCCAACTCGCACTCCGTGAGTGTATCTGCTGAACAGGTCTTCTGTACTTCTTCCATGCATGAACTAAGTTGATCAATATTGTTCTGATAACACTGGAGATAGCCACTCGGGTCGACACAGCCTTCACCGTTAGGGTTCAAGTTCGAAGCATCACCGTAGGCCAGAGACCAGAGGAGGCCCTGTGCTAGGATGAATGTTCCGACGATGGCCATGGTTAAAATACAGTTTGAGTTTTGAGGCTTTGGATAAGGATAAGGATAAATGTGAAAAAGCAATCAAATCGGTGAACAAAAATAAATAAAACAACGAGATGGTGGACATATAAATTTCTCCTGAGGCTAAATCCTGCGGCCAATCAAGCAGTCTCGTTGCGGTAATGTTAAGCGATTTCAACGATCTCGACTACAAATAGACCAAGGCACCGGTCCAGAAAATTTGAAAATTGAAAATAGCTATAACGAGGAATTTTAGCCGAGATGTAACCATGCTAACTACATGCATATATAATAGTCTGGTCGATCGATGTTCAATACGTAGTAGGACGAGGAGGCAGTGTTGATATAGTAGCTTGTTAAATAGCTTTGTTTCTCGAAGTCTTTCTCTTTTCAGACCGTTTTATTAGTCATGGAGAGCGCCAAGATTGCTCTAATAGTGACATGATAAGGATGACCATACGCTTGGCAGAGTCCAGCACGACAATAACAGCCAGGCATTGTGTGCCATGGTCCCTGTATTGATAACTTCGCAGACGACTTAAGCGTGTATGGGGCAATCCACGAGTTAAGAACAACTAGCATATTTCAGGATTCGATGCCGATCAAGCGACTACAGTGCACGTACAAATACAGGTATCTTCAATCAACCTTCAAGGCGTCGTCGCCGAGAATCCCGAGGTAACTCAGTGCACAATTTTTGAAAAGATCGCACTACTTCACTTTGAGTGTCTTCAACTACCTTGTCGAGTATTCTCAAACCAACTTCAATCAGTTGCTCATCCAAGGACAGCGTATCCTTCTGGGGCCTTTGCATGCCATTGACCGTCAACAGCATCATCGATGCCATATCGGAGCAGCCCATTATCCTGTTAAATCATAGCTAGTCAGCATCATCGAGCCGTGATATATATCATGTACATGTGAGGGCGGATTGATAACGTGACTATCTCTCAGCGACGCTGATGTGCATACTCACCAGAAGTTCCATCGATCCGGTGCGGGCAGAGCCCTAAGCAAGACAGCCAGATCACGCGCTTCATCCACCAACTCATCCCATGGAGACGGAAGTGTGGGCACTGTGCCATCCTTTGCGTATTATACTTCCCACCCATTGAGAGTTCCAAGCATTTGCCTGGTTCAGCATATTTGTGCACAACATACTAGTAGAGTGCAAGACTCCAACGTATTGGAGAATACCATGAGTCACACTCCATCTAGGGCCATGGTCGCACTGAACTCGAGCGGTATAGAAGCTTTCCACCTAAGCAAGAGCACGGGCTACACTCTCTAGCGCGTGAGATCGCTCTTCTGCACTGCGTTTTTGGGAGTGTGTTGAGTATAGATAGTCATAGATGCCCCCTTCAATAGCAGCCAGCTGGATGCGAGTTACAAAGTAATTCATCTTCACATTTCCGTCGATGGTAGTAATTACACCTGCACATATATTGGTGTTATTATTTCCATATCCATCATCAATCTGAACCTCGTCATCTTCTTGAGAAGGCAGGTCGAAAACAGTGTCGTCATCAAGCTGGATTTATGGCATTTTCGACCGCATGCTAAGGTCTTTGTCGAGAATATACGCCATCCAAAAAACGCATGCTCTTTCTCTAGTATTTGTAGGATCTTGAAGCTCCGAGGAGACACGGTTATGTAGACCGATCTTGTGAGCGAGACGCATTGTTGAAGCAATCAATATCATTGCCTGTTGGAGATCTTGCGATTCTTGATGGAGTAACACTATTCCTACCAGAACCTGGATGTTAAGCAGCTGTATATCACCCAGCACGACGATTGAGAGAACCGACTCCGCTTTGATGAGATAATCGATTGAGAAATGGGTGTTGCTGCTGCCAGCCAGGTCCTGTCGGTGCGCAAGAGCTAGTACTACATTAATAGCAGCCCATGCAACCGGGTCTTTGTGTTGAGGCTCCAAACTGTAAAAGTCGTAGACTTGACGCACAAGGGTTTTGGCGTGAAACAATGGTAGTATCACGTTACAACCCCTCAGAAATCTTTGAATGATAGGCAGAATGTGATGTAAGGGAGGAAGATACATGAACTGAGTGATGTTTATCTGGTCTGCATTTTCAACGCCACCTGTCGCTATTATTGACGTCGATACCCTCTCAATAGACCTTTTTTTCTTGGACCTGAAACTGAGCCTGAACCTCATTGGGCTCTTCAGCGACTTTTACACGCTATGTTAGTTCCTCAAGCAGAGTTTCTAGATGCTGCAATCGACTTTGTGTATTGCCGATACTAGTGTCACGCTTTGCGGAGCTCCGTAGTTTCTTCGATGTAGACTTTCGACATGGCGCCGTGTAAGTACAGTCTTTTATATATGCAATACAGTGTGAGCAACGAGGTTTCTTTCTATCACACTTCATCTTGCGCCGATAACAGAAATCACAGGTCTTCACATCGTATACTCGTTAGCCTTATTCAAGAGAGAAATGCATAGGACAATGATATCGCTTATACCTTCCTGAGAGCTTCCGGGCCCTTCATCATATCTTTTTTAGTCTTTAGTTAGCTGACCAATATGGGATATAGCGGTCTGAGTCGCTATACAGAGGAGTATGTTAGTTTCAAACTTGTAATGCTTGTTGGAATATTGAGTATCTACCTCCGCGGAAGCACATATGGTTACTTGGTTGTTACTCAACTGTCTATCATGTATGCTCTAGTAAAGTTGTAAACATTATACAAGACCCGTGTGGACAATATCAACATTAATGATACAGCTAAAACGCGTGTAATTCCCATCAAAAGTTATATCTGATCAGCTAATATAGCTTGAGGCGTCCGAAGCGAGAAGCAAATATGATCTCTTCAGTTCATACTATTGTCCTTCTCCATTGGTATTTTGGTCATTCATGTGTTGGTATCTCATGCCAATCATCTGATGATATCTCCAGAAGTCAGAAATATTCTTTTAGTGCAAAGGGAAGGCACACTGGACCATGTGTCATACTGCTGACAGGATAAGTTTCGACCTTCCAACTCTTTAGTACCAATCCAGGGCTTACACTAATGGGTGTTTGATCATTTCCCTCTGTTCTTGCGGCCGTCTCATGGAAACTCTAGTTAGTGGTGAAATTGTCAAAGTCCTAGAAGGCGTCCAGGGGGATGATGGGGACAAATTTTTAGAGTATAGGACTGCATTGATAGAGAATTTCGACACGAGATTATAAAGCAGGTACAATCCCCCGGGTTGTTGGCTATATCTTTTGTTCTCATCGTGTGCTTAACCCAAATCTACTACCACCCTTCTTAGAATCACGTGATCAACATCAAGATAGAGAAAGAGAGAGAAAAAGGGGGACATAACAATCGACAATGGACAAAATATAGACCATCTGTCAGGAGCGGACAGTCATAGCTGGTTCACTCGAAATCCCACGAATGATTAATGGACTATGGCAACTTGCCGGCGGTCATGAGAAGGGGACTGATATCGCGAGTGCATCAGCGGCGGTGAACTCTCTGTAAGCAGATCGCCTTAGAAACAGCAACTGTGGACACGACTTTCACGATGGACTAACAGAGTCTAGCAGGTTTTAGACGCTTTTGATATGGCGGATCATTACGGTGATGCTCGTTCATTCCTCAATTAAAAGCTGCATGAATATGGATAGAGGCTGATAGAACATAGAACTCGTAATCAGCCACCATAACACAAGCTACCCGGACAAACCCATGACTGCATTTACAAAATGGTGTCCACCTGAGAACGGAATGAAGACGTTTGGGAACGCCGAAGCAGCCATTGACTTTGCGCTGAGTCAAATGTCGCAGAATATTGATTTTCTCACATTTACGTGACACATACCTCTGTGTTTGGGCTGATGAATGGTAATGTAAAGTAAGAAGATCATGCATGGGGGTTACTCCAACGATTCATATACTCACAACATGTATCACCGACAAGCCCTCCAAAACACAAACATCGACACCGCACATCTTCAAATGCTAATTGATTCATGCTTCAACATCGCCACAAACCAAAGATCCTGCAACTTAAACCTATAGACGCGTGGCTCGGGGCCGATTCAACGACGCCTGTCTGAAAAAAAAAAAAAAAAAAAAAAAAAAAAAAAAAAAGCGAGAATCTTTGGTATATCGGTCCCCTTTTGAGCGGCTTCATAAGTGAGAAATAGTTCGATATTCCATCTGTCAAGGCTGTGATTGTGGATAGTCGACTTAATGACCAGACCACCGAGTATGCGCAGAAAACTTTATCCGCGTTTTCGTTCAACCTTGATGATGAAGATCAAATGTGATTGCGAATGCGCAAATAGATCTGGATAATATGCGAAGTGACCGTGGGGATGAGTATCGTCGTGCGCCGTACTTGACGATTTCGGGTGATTTGTCCTATCCTTTTGAGAAACCTGCTGGGAAGACGCGGCAGGAAGCCATTGTCCGGAGGAGGGTTGAGCTTGCGTCGGAAAGTAAAAGGGAGACTATCGCTCTGAATGCCCCTAACTCTCGGAATATTTCAAGATCAATGCAGATGCAAACTTCTGTTCATTGATCAGGATCACTGCCGCGCAGTCCGGATAGGGAACTTAATTTATGTCTCGAGGACAACAGCTACTTACCCTTATACCATTGTCTTTGCTCAATGTTGGGGGCACCTCGGCAGCTACCCAGACAGTCTGGACTCTAGACACAATTGAACATACACTCAAAGCGTTGGGGTCTTCCCTTTCAAACGTTGCACATACGAGTCTTGAGTCAAGATGTCGAATTGGCTGAACAAGTCAGTATCAAACATGGATGGATAATGAAATGTGCCGCAATACAGCCATCACATTGGTCACTGTAGGTATCTTGGGTGGTGAGATGTTAGTCGAGATCGAAGCCTGGGCTAAGATTGGTTCCGGAGAGAAAGGGCCAGTTAGGATTGAGAAGATTCAAGCTCTATTATATAGTACGACTTCATAATGTTGAATATGTATTGACCGAATCAACGATAATGACAGACAAAGACACCTGCAGCAATCGAGCCGACCCAATACACTTGATACGAAAGTAAAAAAAAACCCAAAAATCCGTCCGTTTTATCTCTATCGCAAATGACAGACACAGCTCGCTTGCTCGCAAATTCCACGTTAGGGGGTATTTATATTAAGACACGCTCAAAACACACACACAGAGATAACGCAATCAGGAAAAGGAAGAGACTGTAAGAATGAAAACATGAGTCCTGATCATGTAAAATCGTGAAGAGACGGTCATGGGAGGACATGAATCAGGCTAAACTGATCATCCTGCCTGAAACAGCACTGTCACGTCCTTTCGGGGATAATGAGGAGACTGCCGCTGTTGTTGAAGATGACAAATCCAGATCCATTGTCCTGAAGTTCTTCTCAACGGCCAACCTCACCTGCCGCACATTTCCCAGATTTCGTGTTGATTGGGTTGCTCTTAGCCTCTCGAGCACAAAGCGGCGTTGAGCTTCGTCTTCAAGACCTGTGCTATGCCCGATTATGTATAATGGCCACATTAACGAGGCACTATTTGGGTTGGGGAGCGTGGAGATTAAATCGATTATTGTGCTGACGAGGCGCTGCTTTGTGGCTGTTGGATTCTTGGATGTTGACAAGGATGATGAGGATGAGGATGATGTCGATGAGGTTGACGTTGACGACGATGTTGAGACGCTGGAGGAAAGATATGATGATGTAGGCATTGAGCAGGTATGATATTGACCACTGTAAGCGACAGCTGCCGGTGATAGCGACGACGATGAGACCAGATCACCGAGGTTTTCTGTGAAATACAGCAATGCACTCAGACGTTTAATTTCAGCAATTTGTAGAATGAAGCTTTCCGTGGGTGATGTTCCTGCAGGCAGTTTCTGATGTAGACTTTCCAGACCCTTTCCAACGTCTTCGCATTTTCTGATAAAGTCACTGTCGGTGTCTTTTATCTTGCGCCTCTGACGAGCCAGACTAGATGTCTGGCTGACGAGTGTCATTAGACGGCGAGAGCAGCCGACAGTTGTGTCAACCTGTGATATACGTTAACCTCTTTCCTCTTTATGTATCGAGTCGAAGAGTACATACCTCATCCAGATCGTCGTTCTCCAACCATTCATGTTCTGGCTCATCTTCATAGTCAAGCGGCGCCGTACGGCTCATTATATCATGCGCAACGAAATACATATTAAAGAACCGTTTCAGAGACTCCATTTGAGCCGACCCCGTCGGAAGATATTGTGTCATATCGAGCCCTCCGCGTAGATGCGTGACCCACGAAGGCGAACAGTTATCCGAGATCTACTTCTCGTTAACTTTTTACTCTCCACCGGGAATACTTGTGATAGGAACATACGTCGTGAAAACATAGCATCATCACAGAAGCCACCACGCCAAAATGCGGTGTGCTCGTGCCATCAACTTGCGTCAAGCCCGTCAACGCCTTTTGTTTATACATGCGTGCCTCTCGGGAATATCTCGTATCGCCCAGCAAGGACAGTTGGGTTGCCGATACGGCAAGGATGGTATTTCGGAACGTCGTGTATGAGAGTAACGGGATCAGCGACATGTATGGGTTCTGCGACGAGCTCAATGAGCAATTTGGTCCAATGGCTCCGATGAAATAGTCCAGTAAATATGCCTCGGAGTGCGTATAGTAACTCAATGGATTTCCGAGTGATCTTGTCTTGGGTATGTGATTAAGTATTTGTTGTTGCTGTTGTTCGTGCTGTCCAAGTGCGAGTACCCAACGACCAGAGCTACTGTCGACGGTCGATGTTAATCCCGCTTCATTCTCGCCATCTTCCCAATTATCTGGTTCGCCGGTGAAATCATTGTATGTTGTATTTAGCCATATCCATTTTCCGTAGTATTGATCCAGCGGAACTCCGGCGAAATCGTTGTCTAATTCGAGGATCGGCGGCTTCTTGATTCGTTTGCATCGTTTCGACCAGGTGCCTATATGAACACATATCAGTAAGAATGCATATACCTTTATTGCATAATCATACCCTCTCGTCCGAAGTGGATGCCGCGCTCAATCGCATCCTCGCGGAAAAGTAGCTTGATGCCTCGGACGCATTGTAGCCCTAAGCGCTCGCAACGTTTACAGCTCGGTTTCTCTTCTGTACACTGGACATGTTTCTCTGTTGTAAAACGTCAGCTATAACAATTTTTGGGTACAGGTAATGCAGGAAAAGTAACCTTTGCATTGAAAACAACCAGTCCTGCGTCGATTCTCAGGCTGTTTTCGCTGACGGCTCGGCATCACTCATTCATTCACTCCCTATCCAATAACTTCGCAAAAAATTAGACACTCAAAACCGCGCGTAGCCACACAGAGACCCGTATGTGTGGATTGGATTGGACCACGGATAATGCAGCAAGCAAAGCGATGATTGACCGATCATAAATCAGCAAAGCTTGAAAGTCAGGGGCCTTTGTACAACCACAAGCACAGAACAAAGGCGCGGGGGGGTTGATGGGGGTATGCGGGTGGGAAAGGAAGATTACATAGTAACTATGTGTTGGGACTATGACTTGATAAGTTGACTATGAGCTATTAATCCGTGACCAGGGCTAGAGACTAGCCTAGACTAGCTGATTTAGTCGATTGAAGCCAATAGTAATCGACGCTGAATAATCAGTAAATGGATATCTAACTTAATCATACTATAAACACTTGCCTAGGCATTTTGAACTACTCGATAAAAGGATGCATCTTGATCGGAGAGATGGATGTGCTTTTCCGGTGGTACCTGACTCTGTCGAACAAAATCCCGACGATATTTCTCGGACCAAATGACTCGAACTAAGCTCCCAAAACTTAGAAATCAGAAGAATTGTGGAGAAGCCTCGTGTGTCAACTACAAATTTGAAAGAATTAAGGAAGATCTGACTGACAGACTGACGGAAGGGTCTCCGTAGTAGCATGTACGTACAAATTAGTTACGTAGGGGGTTCCGTAACTCTAGACTCTTGTGGGGTGCACAGTCCCATATCAATCAATCGCATTATCTTTCCAAGCGCCATAATGGAGAAGTTGATGGATGATTAGCGAACGGGTTTGGCTCCATAACGGGACGGCCCCGGCATCCACAGCCATGGTGCCCAGAAATATAGACTCGATATTGTTCCTTTTATGCTATATAATTAATGTTACTAATACGTACTTAATTAGAGTGTCAGTATACATGGATCACGGACTACTATGCACCGCAACTGCTACAGCTGCTGATCTTCCAGGCCTCCAAACTAAGTACGCTTCAGGCGTATAACGACGCCGTTTGCGTATTACTACTTATGATTGGATACCTACATGTTGGATTGCAATCTATTTTCTTTAGTTCCTGCAGCTAAACTGCCTAAACGAGCCGTATCATTGCTAGGCTACTAGAGCACTCCATTGGAAACATGGGGGAAGCAAGCCATTACCAGTCGCGATTGGGAAATTCCTACCAAGTTAGTCACTGTAAGTACGTACTAGATCCGAGTCGGGACTAAGAAGACACTAAATAGGCGCATCACGAATCGGTACCCAGTTAGAGAGGTGCACAGTCCACTTAGTCCGGGCTATGGAGTCCTGCTATCGGACGAATTTTCAGGATGAGACATCCCATCCGACGAAACCGGATGAGGTAAATGGCGTTAAGTATTTCATATTCTGTGTTATCAATCTCGGCGCGGTCAACAAATCTTTCAAAGAGTATAATGGATGTAGGTAGTAACTCCATAAAGAGGGAGCTGTTCCATATATGCCTAGACCCTGCTAACTCTTAGCATGTCCATATGGATCCTGACAATATTGATTAATACACGAACTAGTAAAATCGGGGTACGTTATCCCCGAACATACGCACTCCATTATCATCTGTAACATAGCGTATCAAGAGGCTATTGCCTACTTCGCAATAGTTCGTACCTCGTTTGCCAAGCACTAGCACGCAAATTAATTACTACTAATTCCGTGAATCCGTACACGGGATGATCATTTATCAGTGGCCCAGGTATCGGCGACTAGTGATCGAGCATTCGTTGAGGCCTCCTGCATCATATGTCGGATTGCAAGGATTGTTTAGAGTACTCTCAGACGTTTAAACATCACACCGCCTATATTTCAGTTCATGCTATTATATCAGTCTTTATATTAACGCCTCAGTTTTTCAAGCATTCTGTTATCTTGCTGGTTCCCTAATAGACATGACTTCCGCAAAAGTGAGTTTGCCCTAAGTTTGGGTTGGTCATATCAACTCCACCGCCCTCTATCCACAGTCCATGCTGACACCACCCTTCCAAACTCTCGATTATGCCTGTACGTAGATTCATAAATTATGAATCTTGGGCGGGCTTCAGATCGTATGATTTTTCTGGTTCCATCAATTTTTCGGAGTCTAGACTTATTACAAGACGGTGCGTATGGCTGGTCTCGCATGGCAAACCTTAACAATTCTAGCGCTTACGGCTATCACGAAAACTTCTACAATTAGAGGAACATAACGTACGGTGTCAGAACAAATTACCACTAAACCAAAAAGGAGAGTAGGGGCTTCTTGGTAATGGTTTGTATAGGGTTATGTGACGTCCGGATCACGTGATTTACTTCCAATATACGGTTAGGGCTAACATAACCCTGACCGATCCCAAACTTAATCATGTGACTTGCTTACAAAGGTCACCCGCCTGTGACTCATGCGACTGACCGCCTTATTGACTGATCTATTCTGCCGGTTTTTCGCGGGGTTTTGGTTTGTCCTTTTTTCTCTCCAATGTATTTCACATACCGAGTCGCAACCAAGCAGTCAATAAGTCAATCCTTCTGAAGATGGCTGCGTCCGCAAAAGAGAGGTTTTCTCTCATCAATGAGAACCTCCAGGAGATTCTCAATCCTGAGTTGATTGAGACTATCCTCGAGAAGGGAGATGCCCCGCGTATCTATTGGGGTGAGGAATGAAAGACGTTTACATCGTCTGGTATGGTCAACTAATGCGATGTCGCTCATCTAGGAACGGCAACCACTGGTCGACCTCATTCCGGATATTTTGTCCCCGCAATCAAAATCGCCCAATTACTCGCAGCCGGCTGTGAGGTGGTCATTCTGCTTGCCGATGTTCACGCGTTCTTGGACTCGATGAAAGCGCCTCTTGAATTGGTCGAAAACCGTGTCAAATACTATGAGAAGGTCATTAGGGCAATCCTCGAGGCTGTCGGTGTGTCGACAGAGAAGCTCGAGTTCGTTCTCGGAAGTGTATGTCAAGGGTGTCCAAGAAAAGGTTTATCAGAAGCGGGTGCTGACTGAACCTGTCACTAGTCCTACCAACGAAGCTCCGAATATGTCATGGACGTCTACAGACTTGCAGCTTTGACGTCTGAACATGACGCGAAAAAGGCCGGTGCTGAGATTGTCAAGCAATCTGCGAATGCGCCATTGAGTGGCCTTTTGTACCCAATTCTTCAGGTCCTTGACGAAGAATACCTCAAAGTTGACGCCGAACTTGGTGGATTGGATCAAAGGAAACTCTTCGTTGCTGCGACTGAGTGGCTACCCAAGCTCGGATATCGAAAGGTAGCGTCCACTCTCAGCGCTACAAACCTGGAAAAACGGATCAACTAATCGAACATTTGACAGCGCGCGCATCTTGTCACACCTATGGTAGCAGGTTTGAACGGAGGTAAAATGAGCTCTAGTATCGAAGACAGCAAAGTTGACCTCCTCGATTCTCCTGAGGCCGTAGCTAAAAAGATTCGCAAATCTGAAGCCATTCCCAAAGTCGTCGAGAACAACGGCATAATCGCCATGATAGAATACGTCCTGCTCCCCGCTGCAGCTCTTGCGGGCAAGAAGGAATTCCGCGTTGAGCGCCGCGACGAAGAACCATTGATCTACACCAATATTCAGCAAATCAAAGACGACTACACGAAGGATATTGTACGGCCTTCCCTCGCAAGAAGACTGAGTGAAGGTGTCGCTAATGCTTACATATAGTTAACCCCTCAACTTCTAAAACCCGCAGCAGCAGAGGCTCTAATCCGTCTCATGGAACCCATCCACAAAGCCTACGAGGCCTCGCCTGAATGGCAGGAAATCAACCTTAAGGCTTACCCCCCACCACCAAAGAAGGAGAAGAAGGTCAAGAATAAAGGTACTCGTTACCCAGGAGCGAACGAGCAGACAGAACTCGCGGAGCGCCCGAAGGAGGAGGCATAGGTTCCTTGTGTCTCTGAGCCGGAGTGTTCCGAATTATGAATGCATCCCTCATCATTGCTTGTAAAGGATTTAATGGTGAGAATCACACCAATGAACAGTTAAAGAGGCCTGTTTGATGATACGATTTTCATGTTAACGTCAAAAAAAGATATCAATGAAACGAGTACATAACATTCAAAAACTTTTCTTCTATAATTAAAAGACTTGAAGCAGCCCCTCGTATCCGAAGCTACATATTGCTTTTCCAAAAATACGATTAGTTGGTTAGTAGGCGTCTTACGCTCGTTACCAGCTACTGAGTAGTGCTTAAATATGGCGTCGCCTGAAGATAAAACTTAATTAGGGTTTATAGCTCCGTTTACTATTTAGGAGCCTAGGCCCTCGTGTTCATTAGTACTCCGTGGACGCCTGGCTCATACTTAACTGTAATCGGACATAGTGGGCACTTTACAATATGTTTCAATTATTTGGCATTACTCCATGGACGAATGCATAGCTTGTAACTTAGTAAGTGCGTACATATCTAGTCGTAACGCTAAGATAAAGGAGTAAGTGGTCTAGACCGTGTGTCCGGCGGTTTCCGTCTCCAGATCCCTGGCCTGAATACCCCAGATCTTCCAGCGCGCTTGCTCAATGATGTCGTATTTCAGCCACAAGCCGCCCTCGATTCCTTTTTTGTTTGCTTGCTTCTGGACCGCTGTAGACTGTGCATAGCTGTTTTTCTCACCGTCTTCTTCAGCTAATGCTGCTGCGTCGCCCCGTCTTTCAAGCTCCACTTGGCGATCGACCCAGTCAAAGAGGAGGCGGAGTTGCCAGAGACGATCTTTGACTTGGTCAAAAGTATGGCCTTGGCCATGGGTAGTGGTTAGTCCTGCAATGGTCTCATTGACCATGCTGTCCAGTACAAGTCGGCTATCCACCGAGGAAACTCGAAGCCAAGCTGGTATCGTGACCATCGATGTCACGCTATTCTCCGCCGCCAAAAGACGCGATCGAAATTGGAATGTTGCAGATGGTGGCAAAACGACCGATCGATCACCAACATCTAACCCATGTAACGGGCGCAACGCAAACACCCAATCCCATACGTCTTGTCTGACGGTATTGGTTGCTTTGTTTCCTCTTCGCCCCTGAGACATCAGCAACGCCACGCTGTTCGGTATTGGTCTTCTCCATGAGCCTATCGCAGTGCTCGGCAGGATATCCTGTGCTTCACTCAACCCTAAAAACGTCGAAGCAAAGACCGAGCTTTCCGATGGGTCGTAGGTCGAGTTTCGTCGTAGGTAGATGGATTGATCACCTTTGCGGAATTTTCCGCGCAATTGCTCGTTTCGGTCAAAATCGAGGACTAGTGGCCAATGGTCTCGACCGTGCGCTTTGACCAATGCGATCTCCTCTAGATTCGGCAGCAAACACGGCGCAGTAGTCTCTCTTGTGGTGCCATCTTTCATATGCAGCGATACGGGAATGCTAATAGGCCTTCGTGTATCGATGTCCCGGGCAATGAGGCAACGCGGTTCCGCCGCTAAAACCCATAGATGTCGGAATGCTTGGAGGTGGCATTTATTGTCTAAGACCGATGTAGGAAATAGCGGATAGAATGCACACAACATCGATGCAACTGCCAGGTTAGAGGTGCCCAGAGTGTAGCATCCGCCGCCCAGGAAAAGCAGCCCGATCGCCATATGTGCCGCCATGTGACTTCCATACGTCGTATGGGCATCGACTCGCCCGTGGAGCGAGCGAAGCCGCCTGAGCAGGTTCAGATCCCCTGTTCCGGCCATGATCGCTGCGGCTGAAATTGCCACAATGTCCTGACAATGCCGTACCGAATTACGCGCCAATTGACTATCATAATCCGAAGCAGGAAGCCGGACGATCCGCCGGAACTGATCAAGAAATCGGATGAGCAGATCTCTTGCTTGGCTGTGAGCTGAGCCCGCATAACGTAATCCAATCGCAAAACACAGACCCGCGATTATGTTGAAAAATGGCATGTCGTCGCTTGAAAGTTGTCGGATCGTGCTAAGTCCATGTTTCTTGCTGTAAGATTTCGGTATACTCCGGAGGAGCCATTCAGAGGTCGGCTCAATGCTGTCCCACATGATGAGATGTCGAGCCAGTGTACGTAACAGAAAAATGTCGGGCCGAACGTAATCATACTGCACGGTCGTATCGGGAATATCTATCTTACGAGCAAGCATTTCGTCATTTGTCTTCATGAAGATCATTGCGAGAGCTACTGTAGCACCTGCAGTTGCCCTATCCAAGATGTGTACCAGTTCAACGTTCTTGGTACCAATAGCTAAGGCAAGAAGTCGCTCGACCACCTGCATATCTCGTAGGCCTTGAAGGTCTTTTCCTTTGCCTAAGTTAATGAATCCGAGGGCGAAGCCAGCAGCAAGCCTGTATCCTTCGTCACGAAGGGTCTCTTGAGAAATGCCTACTTCTTCCTGCTCCACATTCTCGATTTCAGATAGAAGCACTTCACTCATTCTCCGATGCTGAGAGTCGCAGTAAAGGAGGCCAATACCCATAACGCCCGCAGTCTGCGTCAGCGGCGAAAGATTGAGCTCGGCTGCGCCTTGCGGCAGCATTCGTGTAACGTGCACCGAGAGCAAACGAGTAATAAGTGTATCCATGGTTCCCAAGTAAGACACAGACAATCCGAGAAGAAGGCCGATTGAAGTCATTGTATGTTTTGGTGTTAAGTATTTGAAAGCGACCCATTTTGCTAGATTCTTGAGATGCCCGTTTAATCCAAGAGCAAGCAGGAAACCCGCATGTCGATTTGTAAGTTCCTGAGGTTTGTTGTATAGGATCCAAGATGTGTCAATGCCTTTGGAAGCCTTAGATATAGCCAGCCCCGTTGCGGTTCCATTGTGAAAAAAAGCCCAGCATACTTTTTCCTCGTTATAGGCCGATCTATCGGCGCTGATTGTCACGTTTGACGGCTTCATCAAACACTGCAGCGAAAAGGATGGTATCGGGAGCTTTTCGGTCAACAAAGGTGACCGACCACTGAACATAAACAACGCCCGACCAGCAGGCACCGAAAGGGTTCTCATGGTGACAAGTTGAACAACTTCTTTTTGCGCTTCGAGTAGCTCAGAGTCGGTCCATCCCGGTTCTGGTATACACTGTGCTACTGGTGCTTTACTTTGATTGAGAAGCCTTGAGGCTTCTTGAAGACGCCTGTCCTCCCGATACATCAATCTAGTAACAGCCATTCGATCAGCTTCAACAGAAGCTTCAAAGGAGTTTGAAAGCTCGAAATCTAGCGTTGAAGCTCCTATGTGGTGGACATCTCGTAATGAGACATGTCCCATTCCGATCTGCAGCCGGGAAGCGGATTGCGTTGTACCTTCAACCTCCATGGACATATAAAGATCATCACGATCGATAAGCCCTATCAAGGCAGCGGTACAGGACACTGGTGGTTTTATCTGGCAGCGGACTATGATTTCAAAAAGCGGTGCACTTACACCCTCTGGTAGGCTCTCAATCACGCTGACCGTGAATCCCCAGCGGAGTAAGAGTTTCACTTTGTCAACGGTGCTAGACGTTCGATGTACTTCTGACATAAATCCATTGATCGCCAATGTTCTTGGAGTTAGTCCCATAACCTCATTCCTCAGACTAGGCTTATCAGACGTGCGGTCGGACCCCGGGAAAATGTCAAGAAGCGTAGAGAATGTGTTCTCTGGTGGTGCTACAATCGAACCTTTCAGGTGGTCAAAAATCGAAGGCGGTACAAAGGGCTCTGCTGGCATTTCCAGTCCAGATATTTGACTTCCATCAAATGCCCAACGGGTGATTGTCGCCATTTCTGTGCCGAAGTAACCGTCCTCGCTCCAAGTCCACGATTTCCATCCTACCCATCCACCAATCTGAGCTAGTAAGGGAGCTAGCATTCCCCGTTCCTGATAAGAACTTTCATTATCGCAAATCGATAATTTCTGTTCCTCCCGCAATAGATGCAGTCCAACGAGGATGCTGCATAGGGCAGTACGCCGTGTGTCTTGACTCTGAGATATTGCAGTAGGTAGATACCCTTCAGAGCCCGACGCAGCTTCACCCTGAGGACTATCAAAAAAGTCACGGGCGAGGCTTACACATCGCAGCAAGTAGGAGTTCTTTGACTGCTCAGTTTGAGGTTGGTTTTCTGCTAAAAATGGTTTGCTAGCGCTGACATCTTTCTGACCCGTCGCCCATGTCCACGAACTGTTCATCATCCATGATGCTGTGACTCCAGACGATCCAGCTATTTTCTCTGTCATAGAGTCCCAACTTTCCTGGTCAATGTGGCTACCGCTGCTCGACCTTAAAATACCACCTTTGCGCCTTTGTTTCTTAGTAGCCAGTCGAGGTTGCGGCGAGTTAATGAATCCGACTGCCATAGTGAAAATCACAACGACAAAAGCGGTCCACTCTAGGTCATTTTCTTCTGACTCGCGTGAAGAGAGCCATCGAAGGACTTCCCACCAAGCTGTATACAATCCATCCGCAGCTCGACGAGATTCACGAAGTGCAAACCGACATACAGCCAACGCTTTTTTGACGAGTGGATTCGTCGGTTGTAGTTGAATCTTAATGCGGTGACATCTTTTTTGAGAATCGATAACATCGACTTGACCGCGAGAAGAAGAGCGCCCGAATGCAGCAAGCTTCAGATTTGGGTCATCTATAACTCTCTTTAAGCCGGTATCGGGTGCTCGATTCTGGACAATCGAAAGACGGTCAGGCGAGTGTAATGATAGCTTGTGCGGAAGTTCAATCTTAATAGAAGGACTCCATGGAGAATGCAAGGCCAACTCGCCTTTGCCATCCATGGTAGACTTGAGGGTCAATATTCTTGAAATACCATCGTCGACAATTTTGCACACATCCAAGACATTTGTAGCATGTTGTATGCCAATGGCATGAACAACCGTAGATATTTCGCCTTTCTTCTGGGATGTCTTTTGCTTTTCTCTCTCTCTGTCGGACAGGCTGACATTCTGAACCTTGAGATCGACGACAACTAAGCAATTAGATATCGAATCAAGCAGGCAAAGTGCGAATGAATTGGTCGTCTTCTGATGTATACTCTCGTTGGGTCGCAGTGTAAAGGCTTTAGGTTTAGGACGACTCCGCTTCAGCTCAGAAAATGAGAAACTGCCAGTTGTCAGACCCGGTGAGAAGCTTTCAACTTTGCGAAGCATCATTTCTTTAGGTAGACCGGACATAGGGCCTGTAAGGTCCATACTTTCGAACCCTTCAAAGTCTCCGCCATTGTTGAGTTCCGCGAGAAGCCGGTCAACAGGAGCATCTAGGAAGCTGCTGGTACTACTATAGATAGAAGCGTTTCCTGCAAAAGAGTTTCGCAAGTTATATCCAAAGCTGGTGCGCGTACTGTAGCCTCCTATTGATTGTCGTAGACTGCCATGATTTGTTGTCCCTCCTTGGTTACCTGTTGCAAGGTCGGAAAAGGCCTGTCTATCTTGACTGCCTCCTAAATCAGTTCTAGCAAGCAACGAACTAACACGTCGCGAGGTTTTCGAAGGTACTCGAAGCTCGTCAAAGTCTTGTCCCATCTGGGAGGCAAAGTCATTCTGCTCAGGAGGATCTTCTAGTTGAAAACTTTGAGAGAAGGACGCTCCATGGATAATTCGGCCGGCACCAATGCTCTCTCTTATAGCAGAAGGGCGTGCTACAGGGGTCGTAGCACCTGTGGCCATTCCATAATGCGAACTTCGTCGCTTAGAGCGTGCTCCACTGGCGAGCGGCTTCTTTCGCTTCTTCGACGTTTGTGCATTAACATCGGACCGAAACTTTGCAGTCCAAATGGTGTACAGACCTGTTTCTGTATTCACCGTGACCACAAGAACCAGCGGTGATTCATTCAGAGAGACTTTGTCGCCGGTAAGCTCATTCACGGCTGAGACGTAGACAATCTCTTCTATGGGATCTAGACTGTCAAAAGCCCAGGAATCTTGCGCGGCGTGAGCTGCATGTGTAGACTGATTGGCAACGACATGGCCCATCTCCGAATGAGGATCCGTCAAGGAGAAGGTACGGGGCATATCAAGATCGTCAGACTTCTTATGCGGCCGAGATGGCTGTGCTGTGGACGATAGTCGGCTCTCTATGCCTCGTGAAGACCTGAAGTTGTCACTTCTCCGGCTATCTGTGAAGGATCGTGATAAGAATGAATTTGGTGGCGCGCCTGGTAAAGACGTCGATAGTGGTTCAGGAATCCGTCTCTGGAATATCAGCCCACGCGGGGACGCGAATACAGAGTCCACTTCAAATGGCAAAGGAACAACATGTGTGTTGCCTGCGAGAAAGAATATGTGTGCCTGTGTTTTGAGGACGACTACCAGTGCTTTAGAGTCATCTTCCTGCAAATGCAGTCGTCCTTTGGTGAATCCATGGTCAATGGGAGCCACAACCACCCGGGCCATTTCGTCTTCCTCGACATTCTTGAAGTCCTTCGAACCAATTGATTTCGTGTCAGATATATGAACGTTTTCGCGACTAGTCACCGAAGGAAAGTTTGTAAGAACGACATGGCGAATTTTCTCTTTCTCGATTCCAACTCGAAAGACCCGCTTCACCACGCCACTTCGCGACCAGACGACGCAATTCTTGGTGTATGTAATATCGTCTTCGGATTCGGCTCGTTGCGTATACCAAATGTAGTCGTCATCCGAGGGATCTATTGGGAGGAGGCCTTCGTTGATGAGGAAAGGCAATGCGGGGGGATGGTGAAGGCCTAGTGAGCGCACCGAGGCCATTGCGAAAGATTCAGGGTGTTGAGCCGGATATTAGGTCAGCAAGGGTGGTCTCCATATGGGCAGTCTCATCCTGATGCTGCTGATGTTTATTTGTTTGTTTCGTGTGGTGTGCTTGACCCTAGAGGGTCTGGCTGGTTTATTTGTTTTTGGTTGTCGGAACAAGCTTGTCTCTTGCCGTGCGGAGGACGTGACGCGCCTTCCCGCTGACCTCAATTTTCTCCAACAACCACCACCACATCCCTTTGTCCCCCAACGCTCAAGCAATTTACTCGACTACTACAGACGACTCTGCATCATCATTCTGAATACAGCCATTGGTTACCATATTGAGTCCATTACTTTAGTCAGTCACGAGTTGGCTATGCGATAGTCCATCGCAGAATCATCGAAATGGCTGGTTCTTTCAAGACGCCAATGGTGCGCAGCAGGGATGACGGACTTCAGCTAAGGTGACTATCCTTCATCCATACTCGATACAGGATGATTAATCCGAATATAGTTATTCGCTCCCTCATCGTGTCTTCGCTTCCAAGCCTTATCCGGTCCTTGCCCCGAACGGTTCGTCCATCTTCGTCTACGGTTACGACAATGGTCTGAGGATAATCTGGAGGGGAGGCAGATCTTTTCTTCCTTCTCCTCGACAGAAGAATGCATCAAACAGTCGTCAGACAGAGGCTGCGTCCAAGCCCCAAAATAACGATGACTCGATTATGATTATTGATTCGGACGACGAGGAGCCTGCGCCAGGTTCCGGCAACCAAGATAACATAGAGTACGAGCTATTCGAGGAGGAGGAAGTCGAGATCGAGCCATCACGCCCGTATGAACCTATTATTCGACATGTGGACATTCCACTAGGAACAAGAGTTCTCAGAGTAGCAGTTCCGTCGCTTCTACCAGAAAAGGCTCGTTCTTTGGGGTATACTGTGCCTCCAATTCTGACAACGTCAATTGTGTTATCTGTTGCATGCGCAGACTCGAAGCTGAGGGTTATCATTTTGCCACTTGCACCGCCGCATCCCAGCACCAAGATTTCAGATCTGCAAATCCAGACACTAGCGTTGGCTGCGACTGTATCGCATAATGAAATACCCAAAGGTGTTTCGATCACCTTTACTTGCGACACAGACGAGGACCTTGGCCGAAGCACTTCACAGCAAGTGGCGACTGCCACCAGACAATGGAATTTGTTGGTCGCTACTCATGCTGCCGAGGCATCTGGAACATTACTTGTTTACAACATACCCATTGAACAAGCTGCGAACGGTTCCTACACATTACCAACTAAAGATATACAACTGCCAGAAAAATACGTTTTACCTGCTTCAGCGAAGACCATTTCATTCAATCCTTCTCCGTACCCTTCTGCGCGACATGCCCACCTTTTGGTGACGTTTCCAGATGGTTATGTCAAAGTCTTGGCGTGCTCGACATCCTCGAAAGAGAGCAAGGACGTCGGTACAGACGCAAAGTCTGAACGAGGTGGAAAATGGCTACTCACATTATACAGCGGGTTTGAGCAGTCACCCAGCGCCTTTGGGCGAAGAAAGATGATTGTCGACGCTGCCTGGGTTCTGTCCGGCAAAGCCGTTATGGTGCTTCTTTCTGATGGTCAATGGGGCGTCTGGGATATTGAAGGCGCAGGTCCCGGCTCTGAGCCTGGACCTCTCGTCGGTCAGTCCAGCGTTCACGGTATAACTGGGGGATCTTTGACAGCGTACTCTGTCAGTGGCCGCATTCTCAACGGCCCACAGACAATGAACAAATCTCAAACCGCTGCCAGTGACGGTCAATCGGAGCAACGAGGAAAGTTTGCCCCAATGACGCCATCCTCACGTCGAGTACGTGAAGACACGTTGTTCAAAGGTGCTCAATCTTTGGCTACACCATCATCCGACGGCGAAATTTCTGTCGTGCAGATCAACTCTTCGCGAGCCGCTATGGCTGAGGAATCGATTCTAATTCGCCACGGGGACCAAGTTGCCACAATCCCGAGCTTGCTATCGCTGTGGAGGAATTCTGTCAGAGCCACAGGAACGTTTGACGCGTCGAACCGTTCTCGCGTTTCGCCTTTAGCGGGCATAAATCTGTACGGTGAAAGACTGACTGGTCTTGCACACCTGCCATCGCCCTTCCGAGTGGAAACCGATAACATTGATCAGCAAGAATACGAAATACTTATCGCGGCTGAGCATCGTTTGATAATTCTTGGCCGCGATCTCTCAACAGCAATTACCGCGACAACAAAACGAGCAGTTGGCCTGCCCATGACTTCGCAACCCAGCAAAGAAACAGATCAACTCATGCTCAGTCAAGGGCAGCTTGATGTCGACGGGATGAGCCGTGTGTTGACGAGTATGTCAGGTGCTTTGCAACCTACTCTGCAGCCAAATGGATTCAAAAGTCCGATCAAGCGAGCTCGCATTTTTTCATAGTCCTAATACTACGATACCATGATTCAATTTATTCACACAAATTTTCTATAACGACAGCATATATACTGTTCGCGACGCAAGGTGGAGTGCAAGGCGAGTTTAATGCCTTGAAATCCTTCATTCTTTTCTAACTTTCTGCAGAAAGGGGAAAAAGAAGGGGATAAGCTCTGTATTCGATGCGATATATCAAATTCGTTAAGCCATCCCGAGTGACTATAGTCTGGAATCTCACATATACATGAAAAAAGACGAAAAGATCTTTTAGCTTCTCTTCTGGGCGTGAAACGGTTCCTTGAAACTCGTTTTTGTGTTCGGAATTAGTAGAGAGGCCGACGGATGGATAAGTCTTTTTTCCTGTGTGGGATTTGTACAGGATTGGGAATGGTACATTTTTTGAATTTCTTAAATACTAATACCTATCGCCTATGTAGATGATATATGCGATGCTAGATCGCCCAATTTGACGCGTCAATTCAGCCTACATAACTTTGCGAGCGAGGGACCTGTCAAACACAACTATTATTTGGAAGAAACAAAGTTAACCCCTAGTACTCGATCAGCTATCTCATGATACCAAGTTTACTACGCTCAAAGTATTCTATCCAGATCCATAATGCATACATACACTAGGTATTCCGGACGACCATGGACTAGACAAAAAGGGTACTTCCGTTTGAATTCAAGACAAAGTCCACATAGGAAATAATATTGTCGATATAGTCCCCGACAAACTTGCAAACAAAGGAGCCCGCATCCGTTGGGTCCCCCCAGTATAGAAAGAAGCCAGCGGACACATACACAGATTACGATTGATCGTGCCATCTGTAGTGACAGAAGGCAGCACATCCGGGGCAATATCCTGTTCCACCCATTCAACAAGAGCTGCCAAGGGGTCACTCGGCACCGCTCCATTGCCCTCCTCACACTTCCCAACACCAGGTGCCAGGAAGAATATGTAGTATTCATGGGTCTCGGGGTCAAACGCCATCGCCTTGCGATAGTAGTCAATGGTTCCCCCGGAAAAGATGAGCGGGTCCGCGAGACCGGGCCAGGTGATCATTTTACCTCCAGCATGGTGGAAGGGGCGGAGATCGATGTTGTTTGTGCCAATGATAGCATTGTATTTGACCAGTGCCTGGTAGAAGATTTTGACGAATCCGTCAAGCGTGAGACTCTGGAAATCATAGTCAGGCTCTTCCAATATCCAGCGCGAGATCTAGTCGGTGGCAATTCCAAACGGATTACCGGTGCAATTGGTAACAGAGCCCGTGCATTCGGTGTCGATGAGCCCGTCGAAGGGAGTCCCCGGGGTTATTGCCCGCCAGAGTGGTGTGCCATCAGCTGTCCGAGAGCCTTCCCATGTCTTTTGGACAATCGTAGCATCATCGCTGGTGATATTTACCAGCGTCCCGTTGCAATTTATTGATTTGCCAACCATAAGGAATGGATCATATAAGCATTGTCCTGGCTGCGCAATAAACCCATCATCCATAAATCGACAGGCTTCTACCGCGGCATTATCAATGGCATCAAAGACGCATTGAGGCGGGTAACGATCAAGCTGATTCATCAAATATTGTCCTCAGTATTCCACAACTAGGAAAACTGGCCAGTTGATTGCTGCACCGCCGGCGTGGATGCCGTTAAAAGCTGTCGGGTACTTCTGCGCCATCATTAAGCCCTGTCGGCCTCCAGTCGAGCAGCCGTTCCAGTAGGAATAGTTTGGGTCCATAGCCATAGTAACGATTAGTGATCTGTTTGCCTACTACAGCGAGGTCATTCAGAGCAACGGATGCAAAATCAGTAAATAAGGTCATGTTCAGCTGACCATTCGGTTAGCTCAGCCCATCCTGCAGTTGACAAAATTTTGATTTCACGCCCGCTATCAGCCGTTCAAGCCAAATAACCAGCAGCGACAGGACTCAATAAGGAGCTTAGGCCGGAACTGGTGGCCTAGCCGCCGCCACCGACGCCTTGAAAACGTCCATTCCAACCGGTCTCGGGTAGGTGTATGGTGATATGGATGTATAGTTCCAGCTCGGGTGTGTATAAGTCACGGCCACATTGCAGAGATTCAGAGTGATGTTAGAGTTGGACACTTGACTCTTGGCCAATGCCGCTGAAACATCAAGAACTTGCGCATCATAGGGGAGGTCAATTGCCGGGGGGAGAAAGAAAGCTGAACAGTTTGCGATGTTCACTTTGCACGTTTGACAGAAGCTCTCGCCGAGATGAAAGTCACATTTGATCTAGAACCCTTGTTGACAACATTGAAACGAAGTTGGAAGCCGTCTGGCCGCACCTTCTTTCGAATGCAGTAAGCACCTGCTTGAGCTAGTTTCGCAGCCGACATGGACCTAGTAATAACCGCATGAGCCTGATAATGACTGAGCGTGGTGTTCCATACCTTTTTTTTATAGGTTGACGTTCATGTGACCGTAATAGCACCAGAATATTGGGGGCTGCACCGGACGTTACATAGAATAATCAACGGACCTATACTTTTTATATGAAGTCTTAGAGTTTTATGATATCTTAGATCATATAATGATTACTAGCTCAATACGCTATATCTTCCCTACAACGTATCCAGGAATACACGTAAATATTGTATGCTTCCATATTTTATGTAATCTATCATGAGCTAACTAATAAATGTACGTTTATAATACGTATCGGTAAATGAAGTTTATATCTATGCTAGCGCCAAAGCTGTACTTGTAAATTCTCAGCGCCCACCAACGTATATTAATGAGTGCGTATTAAAGTACAAATTAAGAAATTGCTTACATAGCGAGCAAGGCTTCGGTTATGTTTGCACTTTCTGCAATGGCAGTACACGTATCACCAGAGACTACCAAGTGGAAAGCATCACAATCCGAAACCATGCCAGTCTCGTAAGGGGTATGTGTCGTAACCCCGTTTCCTGCACTGGTGGTAGTAGTTGAAGTGGAAGTGGTAGTTGTCGATGGCGTATACCCAATAATGTCGATACAAACATAGTCACCAAGACCAAGATACGCACAGGAGCTGCCAACGGCAGGGTTCCAGGAATAGAAAGTATCTAGAGATATACCTGCATCTGCAGCAATAACTGCACATTCATCTGCGGAGACCACGAGATGGAATTTGTCGCAGGTAGAAACCATGCTCGTCTGGATGGGTGATGGAATGCTAACACCGTGTCCCATGGTTGTGGTGGTAGTTGAGGCTGTAACAGAGGTGAAAGCATATCCAACGATGTCAATACAGACATAATCACCGATCTCAAGGTCCGCCAACAGCAGGGTTCCATGAATAGAAGGTAGCTAAAGAGAGACCAGCACCCGCGGCTATAGATGCACATGTATCATTTGTGGCCACAAGATAGAACTTGTTGCAATTGGCTACCAAGCCCGTTTGAACAGGAGACGGGGTACTGATTTCACTGGTGGTACTGACTAGGGTAGTTGTAGCTGTCAGCGTCGTCGACGTGCTTGACTCAGAGTCAACTTGGATACAGTCAAATCCACTTGTAAGCCCGCAAGTGGATCCATCAGCAACCAGGGGATTCTAACCATCATGTCAGGTCCAGCTCTCCAACGGCCATCTGGTATAGAGAGGAGAGGGAGGAGATCTTACCCAGGTTTCAAATTCTGTGAGTGTTCCGACTGCTGCTACGACATTTGCACAGCTGATCCCTGTAGTTCCTGCCACCCACCCACTACAATCCGAGTCGACGCCGGGGAAAGCAGTGCCTGAAGGGGTGACCAGATAGCCTGTAGCCAATTTACTAGTCAAGAAGGCTGCGATCAGATGGGTAAGGACATTGCGTCAATCATGTATGTATGGGTGAGATCGCAGAAAAAAGCTTGGATGGGAATGCGGATGAGATGGGAGAGAAAAAACTGTATATCAACCCGAGGACAGAGTCTAATATCCCATTTTTCAGACCGTAATATTCCCGATAGATGGATATAATCACCATACACCATTTTAGGTTACCATACATGATGTGGCATATAGTAATACTACAGTACTACTAGTACACGTGGTTCGACTGGTAGTAGCACTACTGCAGGTCCAGGAACCCTACTGTTGGCACGGACATTAAAACCAACAACCTCAAGTCCGTTCTGTATAAGTTTCGCAAGATGGCGCCAACAGTCTCAAACGACCAAGTCCAATATTACCTAAAATTCGCACCTCATAACGGAAGGGCGCGACACGTACTACTGTAGTCGAAGGAAAAGACGTTGATAAAGTCTGTCATCGTCGTCTCTCTTCCTCTCAGTACTTGATCACCACCTTTTCTTTTTCTTTTTTCGCCTGCACTGCTGTGTGTATGTTTCTCTCTTTTATCCTATCATTCCTTTGTTTATTCCGGATCACTTTATAGGTTTTCCTTCTATCTGCTTTCACTATGTGGCCCGTCCTGGTCTTTCTGCCCTGGGTGGCCCATGGAGCAGGGGCCTCCTCCCAGGCTCTTCAGGATTACCTGAGCTTGAATCCGATTACTACTACATCTGCGGCCCAGTCCCAAAGTTCACCGGTCAACTTGACCGGCCTCAAGGATGCCGTCATGGCTGGCAAATACACACCATCTCGCCCATGGCAATTTCTTAGCCAGCCCTGTCCTGGTAGCTGTGGAAGTATGGGCGTAGACCCCTCTGCCTGGCCCGCCTATCGTAGTATTGAAAGCCTGTTAGGACGCTGTGACGAGACTCTCCTGCTGGATTTTTCACTCTATACAGCTGTTGACGGCTCTGATGGGCGTGTGAGCATCCGCAGCTGTACCAGTGATCTCAGTAACAGCAGCTCCTCCTCCTCCTCCTCCTCCTCTTCTTCATCATATTGTCCAAGCTACAACGCAACCGCCACAGAAACAACAACGGCCGCTCTAGATTTGACCTGGGACACGACTACATACGGCGAAGCCACCGCTTCAGGCGCTCTGGATGCACTGAACGAGTTGCTAGCTTATGAAAGCCAGGCTTCGTCCCCGTGCAAGGAAACCATTGCGTTTGCCTACTCGGGCAGTACCGCGGTTGGTGTCTACGTCGGTTCTGCTCTCAGTCAGCAGGACATGCTGGCACCTCTGCTGGATGCAGCTACTAAACGAATTGAAAGCGAGGGAGTGACGGATAGCCTCGATGTACAGCTGTGCTCCAACCATAGCACTGCCCGATACACCACGGGAGTCATAGTGAGCTCTGATCTACTCGCCGTACAGGAAGCCGTGCAGACGTGGCGTGGCAGTGACTGCCTCACCTCGCTGTCACAGTCAATCTCCGCGGCCGATATTACTTTTTGCCTTCCTAAGACCCACAGCTACAGCTCCAGCTCCAGTGCTATGACTGGGAGAAAAGGCACTGCCAGCTGGTCAATTCGCAGTCACGGAGAGGCTTTAGGGAAGCGAAGCACTTGCACGACAATCCAAGTCGTGGCTGGCGACAACTCTACAACGTTGGCTAGAGAGTGTGGTATCACCACAACTCAATTGGCTGAATATAACACGAACACGACATGGACAGTGGGACATTATGTCTGCTGTTCGTCTGGCACACTGCAGGTCAACACACTAGAGGAGCAGGCAGATGGCTACTGTGCTAGCTACCTGGTCAAGAAAGACGACACATGCTCTGCTCTGGCTGCAGAGTATGGTATCACGGTGGCAGACATTGACAGCTACAATAACAACACCTGGGGCTGGATGGGTTGCGACGACCTTCTGGCCAATGAGTATATCTGCCTCAGCTCTGGGTATCCGGTAATGCTAGTCGTGATCTCTAACGCTATTTGCGGGCCCCAGGTGAACGGGTACAGCTACCGCACCTCAGGGTTCTGATCTTAGCACCTTGAATGAGTGCCCACTCAATGCCTGTTGTGACATCTGGGGGCAGTGCGGCATCACGGCTGATTTTTGTACACCCAGTAACTCAATGACTGAGGCGGGTCGCTACACTCCTGATTGCACCTTTACTGGGCCTGACTCTGGTGCTGTCCCAGGCAATTGCACACAGACAGCAGGGTATATTTCTAATGCCGAGCTGCTTTCCATTGCGGAGGACAATTCCGCAGAGGCCAACGCATACATTTCGGTCTGGAACGACACGCAGTGGGCTTCGTACATGGATTCCGACATCGCAGCCTCGCGCACTGGGCTGTACAAGGGCATGAACTTCCTCGTAACTAATGGCATCCCCGAGTGGTTTCAGACTGTCGCCAGCAACCAGAGCACTCTCATCCATACCAGTTTCGCTAAACAGACCCCATTTGTGGTGACCTGGACTAGTAGCACTCTAGCCCTGTAGAAAGATATTTAGCTAATAAAAAAATATGACAGAACCATCGGTGGCAGCACAATCGTGAGCGGCGGTACTACTATCCATGGGTGGACTTTTTTGGCGGCGTTACCTCTGTGGTCAACGGCACTGTCATGCCTGTCACTACTGCGACTGTCACGCCGCACCCATTCCGAACGACGACAGACTCGACTACAGATCCAGTGCTAAACGCGAGAAGTACATCTATTCAGGCAACCAAGTCGAAGGGGGACTCAGGTCCTTAGTGTACATCGGATTGCAAGCCTTCGGGCGGGTGTATGTTGTTCTTCTTATATCTTGTTTGAAGATGTCTTGCTAATTGGATTCGGTAGGTGGTGAATACTGTTTGCCTAGTTGTCCAGAATGTCCCCCCTGGTGTGGTATTGATATCAGCGGCGGCGGCGGTGGCGGTAGTGGTGATGGAGGCGACGACAGCAGCAGCAGCAAATTTGAATCTTCCTCTAGCAGCACTAGCGAAGAAAGCACTATCACTGTCGCTGGCGCCACGTTTGTTATCGCCGATGCGTTCCCTACAATCACAGACGCAATGACGGCGCTGGAAGCCCTGGAATTTTCGGAAGCTGGCTTGATAAAGCCGTTGTACGGCGCTGAGATGAGTTATCTGATAACCGCTGTCTCAAACACCGCTACAGCCCAGTCAACGGCCACGCCTATCACGACTGCAAATCCCTATTCTATCACCATTATTGATTCTTCGGGAGACACCGTGGCCTGTTCGTCAGATCTACTGCTTGAATACGAGGGAGGACCAAGCACTGCCTGTGTTGGGGATGTGAGCACGATCTCAACACACAGCACGACCTCTACCACGTCGACCACCGCTATCCCGATGCCAACCGGATTCGGCTTGATGATTTTCAGTGACACCAATTGCGAAGAATATATCGACGGCTACACTTGAGATAGTAATGGGAAATGCTACGATGCGAGCACTGAGATCAACAGCTATATCATCACTACCGAATCCGATAGGTGCGATGATGAAGAGAACGCCATCTTCCAGGTGTGGTATGTTACCACCGACTGCAATGCAGGTATGTATACTCTCAGCTCCAGTCTTCTGTTTCTTGGCGAATTTATAATGATATTGATCTTTTTTCTTTCTTTTTTTTTTTTTTTAATAACAAAGAGTAATATTGGAGGCGGTTGCGGAGCTCTCGGTTCGGCTGTTAAATGCGAGCAGAATTGTTTCTCAGGAACAGCAAAGTATGCTGTTTCCGAAGACAGCTTCACAATAAATGTGAAATCAAAGCGTAGGTATGAGGCTAGGTCTCTCTTCGCTCGCAACACGACCATGGACCTTGGAGAATAATGTCCTGATTCAACATAAGTAGCTCTATTGAGGCTGAAGAAAACAATGTTGCAAAAAAGTAAATACTCGTCCCCGCAGACCCTCCTCGTAGGGAGGGATCTACCTGACTTGTGCCAATGTACTAGTTTTCTAGTCTTTACATTTACAAAGATGCAGAAGGAAATTGAGGATAACTCTTCATAGATTCCTATAAGTAGTGGCGGGTATACTGCATGTAACATTGGTAACATTGGAAGGTGGTTAAATGTTGGCTACTTGAAAGAAGCAAATCGGCTCGGTGACCAGTCCCCCAGGTAGGCGTGAGCATTAGATTTTTCTTGTTTTCCAGCTTTCTGCCCTAATCGAAATCAGGTAAAAAGTCGGATATAAAAACGATAGTACTGTGGGTACGCAGGTGCTGCGCCGTATGTAACTCGGCAATTCCAGGGTATGCACGTTGAACAAAGAACTCGTTTAGCGCCATTCGGACTGGCATGGTTGTTAAGACTTGGTGACCCCTGCTTGCATCTGTTGAAAATTTGACTGCAAATACGCGTCGTACCAACAGACGCGCATTCAGCAGCGTACACTATTCCTGCCTTTGTTGCCGATACAGACGTTATCCAGCCAACCTGATATTCTCAGAAGCAGGAACAAGAACGAGCGCTTTCCTACCCAAGTAGATAGCAAGGAGAAAAAAATAATCGGAGGAGCAGCAACAAAGAGAAAAAATGGCCTCCGCATCCAGTGCAACACGCACATCTACAACGTCGACCTCAAAATCCGATTCGGGGCCTACAACAGTCTACGAAACATTCACGATACCAGGCTCAGCGCACTCCACATCAACTCGAATAATCACTCCGGACTCAACGCAAACCTCGCTTCTTGGTCCATTAACTACAACCTTCACGGCGCCCAGTCGATGCAGTCAGGCGTATTGGTTTTCTACCAGCAGCCAAATCTATTATCCTACGATAGGTCAGATTTGCGCATCTGTCGGTGGAAATATCACCTATAGTCCGGATAGCGGCTGTCTCCCTCCGGTCAAATCCACCATACTCGGGAGTTTGGTTGGTTCTTCGGATGTCCTTTACACTACCTATGATTATCAGGGTTATTACTCCCCGGGCATCGCGTGCCCTGCTGGATATTCGACGGCATGTGCGGTACAGGCAGGTACTGATGGAATACAGTCTGCGTTGTCAAATTTACAGAGTTTTGGGTTTGTGTACTCGGCGACTGCGGATGAGACGGCGGTGGGATGCTGTCCAACGTAGGTTTCCTTTCTATTGATATGGAACATAGAGACGAGAGTGAGCTTAACTGAGCTAATGTGAAAATAGAGGATATCAATGCACCAACAGACTCTCCAGCCAGTGGTGCCAGCATGTCATCGCGTCCACGACGCAACCCCTGATAACCTGCATCAACGGCACAAACGGTGCTCCAGCGTCATCAACGACACAGTTCACTCTCCCAACAAATGTCACCTTTTCGTACTCGGACACACTTCTTTCGACAGAGGTTACGTCGACAGCCACAGTCACGTTGTTTACCATGTTTGCAACCATGATTCAGATGAATTTTCAAGCGACTGATCTTGCGTCTACTTCTTCTCTGTCGTCGACCTCATTACTGCCATCTTCTTCACTACCCACGAATTCAAGTAGCACAGGTGGCAGCAGTAGCAGCAGTAGCAGTAATCACAAAACGACAACAATCGCCGTTTCAGTCGTCATCCCGTGCGTGGCTGTCCTCATCGCAGCATCGTTGGGATGGTTCTGGTACCGACGGCGAGCCAAAAAACAACTTTCTGCATCTTACCAAGCTGCACAATCTGCTGGACCTGGGCCTGTGCCCTCAATCTCGTATTATGGCGCGGGTACTACGAGTGCGCCCAGCGAAATGCTGGGCAGTTCGGCGCGAGTTGAGATGGAGAGTTCGCCGGTTATGTATGAGATGGCAGGCACAGATGCGAATGCGGCGACGGTGAGTCATGAGATGTATGCCGGTAAATAAAATGTACGTACCTGTGCCCGTGAGCAATGATTATGAACAGAGGCCGAGCCAGATTTCAATAATGTATCACCTTAATCGCTAGTGAGGCTATTATCAAATTTCGTCTACTCCACAGTCCAGGCATCGCCTAGACGGGGGGCAAAAAAAAGCTAGCGAAACTGACTAAACGACACAAGAGTAGGCATCTTCTCCCAAAACCACCAAATCCCCTGCTCCTCCCACCTCGGCAGCTCAACACCCGGCGGAATCGCCATATCAAACCTCCAAACCAACCTTGCCAGAATCAGCCTCAATTCCAGCCACGCCAAATTCTGCCCTGGACAATTATGTGGGCCCAGCGAAAATGGGTTGAATGCGATTTTACTGTCTTTACCACCGTCCTTATCTGGCGACGATAGCCAGCGCTCAGGCAAGAATTCGTTGGGACGCGCAAAATTGCCAGAGGAGCGATAACTTGCCCAGGGAGGGATTGAGACTACGGTATCAGCTGGAAGACGTTGACCGCAAACTACTGCTCCGCCGGGGGGAACGAGACGACGCATGGAATCAGGGATTGTGGGACAGAGTCTCATGCCCTCGTTCAGCACGGCATTTGTCAATATACTCTTGTATCACAGGCTCCTGCACCTCCCCAACGAACCTCTCCGCAAACCCGGGAGCCAACACTTTCCGAAACCGCGCATGCTCCGTCTCCGAACACGCAATCAGATTCGCCGCTTTTTTGCCGGGAGGCTGATCTTTGTATACTGCTGGTCGGAGGAAATTTTCAGGGTATATATCGCGCCATGCTGTCGGGTCAAGGAATGACAATTCGTCTGGTGCCACGCGAACGATGTCGCCGTATTGAGTGTGTAGGTCCCTGATATTGTGGGGGAGGTGGCCTGTTATCATGGCCTGGAGGAAGGGGAAGCGGAAGGCGCGCCAGAGTAAGGGGCCTGGGTAGGCGGAGAGCGGGTGGATATAGAGGTTCTTGAGGGCGTAGATGGATACATACTTTCCCCCCCCCCCCCCCCACCCCCAAAAGTCAGTACCTAGTTAGACCGAGAGAGAAACTCTGGGATTGACGTACGAGTGTATTTAGTAGCGCCAGGATAGAGGCGCAGTGCAGAGCATCCATTATAATCGCCATGGTTTGCTGCTACCTACCTAGGTATAGGTATAGGTATAGGGAGGACGATAGGGTTTTCCGGTTGAAAAGCTACACGTCGAACGCCGAGATCGACTATTCTTATACTGATTCATCATCCTGTGGCTCGTCTTGTTGAGATTACGAATCAACTCCTTCAGCCCCAGCTGGGCTTAGATTGATTCATTTCCACTTAAATAGTTAATGTTGGTTCCATGAGAAGAGGGTCCCGACTAAAATCAAACCAACAGCCTAGACTTCCCCATTCTTATACGCGTACATCTGATAAGAGTTGGAATGCAATTTTTCATTTGAGGACTTCGCTCAGATGCCTACTTGGATGATAAGGCAGAATACCAGAGTAGAACAATTATTTTTGTCTAATCTACTCTTAATCATCTATTCTAGAAATTTATAACCTCAGGGAGAAAGAAGAATAAAAAAAATAAACTCGAATCGAAATCGCAAGCAAAAGACGAAAAAGAAAGGAAAAGGGAAAATGACTGTTAAGGCCAGTGGCAGACATGATCGTCTGAAGCCATGTCCTATGATGAATTATGAGTTGTGGGTGGGAATCTTGAATGCACAGAGGAGAGGAAACGTTTTATGAAAGAGACAGAAGAAAGAGAGTAGGAAATATATTCAAGGAAAGAAAGACTGTGTGTACTGCCAGTACGTGTAGGTGAAAGATGAAGAGACCGCTCAATCAGACAGACGAGTGATAGTAAAACAATGCATATCAGAAGACAGAAACAGAAACAAAGCACAAGGCGTATCATGGATAATAATTGTACAGAAACTCGTTCGTGGTGATATCTTCGTAGCGTAGCTAATAATTCAAGCCAGAGAGCTCGCTCTCCGGCAATGGGTTCGGAGACCCGTCTCGAGCCTTTTCGATGATGCGGTCGGAAAACTCTGATCGAGTCCTGCGAGGGGTGTGTCCGCTCCTTTGACTAGCAGCTTCGCCGGCCTCATCGACAATCGGTAACGTGTTCGGTCCGCTGATGCTATTCACATCTTGTGGATCCCGGATCGTAGATAACGTCCGCGTATGTGGTTCGGGGCCTGTGTTTCGAGTCATGTCCTCGGCTGCTTCTATTGTCCTTCCCACCGACTCCGGGCGTATTCCTTCCGTGTTTTTGACTTTTTCTTCGGTCGTCTGTCCATCGGCGCGAGCCTGTTCCAGTCGCTCTGCCTCTTCTCTAGACATCGTGATGCCTTCCATGAAGTTGATGAAACGTTCTCCGTATGGCTCGGGAGGAATTGGAGATATTTGTGCTGTACTGTTCGACAGGCCTTTCCAGAAATGTTCTGCTTTTTTGACAAAGCCATACTATTTCATATTAGCAATTTTAGATCACCATTCGTTTAGATTAGCACAACTTACCGATGTCAAACAATCAATGATACCGAGATAATAAATCTCCTCGCCCGGCTGCCCATTCTCATGCGTCGCCCGGAAACCGCCATCATCGGAATAAAACACCATGTTTTTCCTTTCATCCAGTATCTCGTCTGGCATCTTTGCTGCCGTCTGCTGTATAGGTACTGGGCGCTCTCGTTTCAGGGTCAGGCGCAACTCCCGAGCTTTGCGGGCATTCTCTAATTTCGACGGCGTCCGCATCAACAAGGTACTAGGGTCGTCGTCTCGGTCGCCTCCTGGTTGAAAGACTTGCAGCGTCTTATCACGGAGTTTCTCCTCATTTCCACGCCCAAGATCATGTATACCAACCAACAACGAGTAATCCATGATCTTCAGTCTCTGGAGTAATCGAACATCGCGCCGCAGCTGAGCCATAAAAACTTCTTTCTTCATCGGGCCCTCCTCCAGATGACGGCCACGTCTTAACCAATTGAGATCCTTCATTGTGGCGCGAGGATTCTTCTCGAGGTTCTCCTCCCGCAAGTCACGCCCAATAGTCGAGCCCTTGAGATCAAACGTCTGGTGGATATCACGATGCGGCGGGAACAGATTGTTCATCACGACAAAGTGAATCTTGCGACCATATGCCATCTTGACGCGATGCAGACCGTAAAATTGCGATATCAATGTGTTAGGGTTGCTTTCGATATGTTTGTAGTAATCCGGCAGTATCTTGCGCAGCAGTTTGTGTTCCGAGTGGTGAATCGTCTTGATGATGTATTTATAGTCGCGTGAGAAATAAAAGAAGCTACCACTCTTTCCCGGCGAGCCCAACTCTGATAATATATATTTACTGGTCAAGGACATTAGATAGTCCGCTGGATCCAGTTTGAACTTGGCACGCAAGCTCCGAAAGACCCAGGGAGCGTAGTCCTTGAACTTGAAATCATATTTGGCGGACGGCGTCAACTCGTTGCCGGTACTATTCAGTCAGTGTGTTTCTTCTAATCGGTATTCAGGTAAACATACATATCGAATGAGAACTTGTGCTTTGCGTTAAAGTCGGCCGGTGTAAGTTCACGATCCATCTTGGCATTGATTCTCGACACCACAAATCGGATGCCAGTCAACATGTTGTACGCCGTCACCCAATTCTGATGGTTTTGATCGACCTTGGTACCCACAATAACACGGTCGTCGTCTTCCTCCTCGCGACGCTTCTTTCGGGCTCGTTTCTGTTTGATCGCTTCCGCCCAGCGGGCGGCATCGTCGTCCGTCAACGCTTCATCTGCCGGAATATCGTGTACACTTGTTCGAGTTGCTCGACGAACCAGGTTCAGCGAAGCCCGGCGGTGATGTTCCGGGCGACCGGCATTGTACGTTCGGGCCTCGTCGAGCGAAAGCTCACGGCTCCTGCGGGACGTAGATCGTGGCACTTGAAGAGTATGTCTATGAGAATACTGACCGAGAGAGGAGGGCGACGAAGGCGAGTCGTAGCTTAGCGGGGCCGGTGGAGATGAATATCTATGCTGAGAGCGCTTGTTCGGAGGCGCAAGGCGGTCGGGTTCAGGAGGAAGATGGTTGGCGTCGTCCGGAAGCGACGTCGACAGCGGAGTTGGTGTATAACTTCTTATAGACTGGTTGGTATCCAAGTAAGAAGCCCGGTCGTCGCTGGACGATAATCGGTGGGCATCGCCATTGGGAACGACAGGCTTCGAAGTCGGTGATCGTGACCGAATCGATGAATTACCATTAGCGTGAGGCGGCAGCTCCAGCTCAGACCCCGATAGTGCATTCCCATCGACCATCGCTGATCCTCGACGATTATATGGCGGTTGCTGCTGTTGGTAAGCGTACTGCTGATAATCCCGGCCCTCCCGCAGGGACACGCTGTTCAACGACGGCGTGCTATCTGTTCTGGAATAAGGTCGGTCACGACTAAACGAACCGATGCTAGATCGGCCTCCGTTCAACGACGAAACACTGCCATTCTTCAGACTCGTGAGAAACTGCTTGTGATCCGGTTGTTGCTGATGGTGAAAGCTATGGGGTTCCAGGCGGCCCACATCGCCATTGGCCCCCGGTGTGTAAAGAAAGGTGTTGCCCACAGAGGTCTTTTCAATGGATTTGCGAGAAGCGATATCGAACGAGTTCGAGGGACTGGCACTGGCAGGTTGATGTTGATGATAGGGGCTGTCGGACACGATGGCGGGCATGATCCCCAGCTGCTCGGAACGGGTGTTTTGTCGGACGTGAAGCTAACTTTGTCGGAGAAAATGTTTTCCTGTGTCTGGATAGGGCAGAGGGCGGTTTGTGACGTGAGGTCTGCGTGGAACGGCTCTCGGGTCGAACGGTGGCAGTGGAACTTAGCAGAGGCAGTGATGTTGGTGCCACACGAGTCAGCTATTTTTTTCCCTTGGGCGCTCCGTAGTCTGCCGTTCAGGAGTAAAATAGACTTCCAGCCCGCCGTAGCGAAAACAATGATGATATTATAATTATTGCAATTTGAAACCAACGAGCATCGCTATGAATTGTTTATCGAAAGTAATACAACGATGAATCAGAAGGTATCCGCGGTATCGAAGGGGGCCAGATGTCGTTCCAGCTCGATCAGGCTTGGATACAGTTGCACGGCATTCAGACTGGACGAATATGACGCAGATGGCCGATCGCTGCTGGCGTGCTGGATTCTGACTGGCCGGCGGCTGCACAGGAAGAGAACGACTTGACCGCAAGACAGTAAAACACGAGGGAATCGAGAAGGAAAGGACACTCGGACGACCAGAGAAGCGAATTGGAGCGAAGCGAATTGAGGAGAGTGAGTGCGACGAAGGATAGGCAGATGGAACGTTGCCTTACAAATCCGCATAGCAACTCAACAGGAAAAGAGGCAGGAGTCGCCCAGTGAACCACCGGCGGCGATAAGCCAGGATGTTTCCGCTGCTAGTACTCTTCCAGCAAGACGGGGGCTGGTGTGGTCAACTTGGCATCGTGGCTGAGCTCTCATCTAATTTCCTCGTCCGTCCGGAATACTCTTACGCCGTTGGGTATGGGTACGATATAAAGGGGTGCTCGACTATGTTAAGGTCTCTCGACATCTACCTACCTAACAGAGCACACACCAAAAATGGACTCTGGTGTATTTTTGTGTATTTTTGTGTATTTTTTATATATTTATTTATTTGTGTCGTCTTTTATGTATCTATTTATGTCCCACTGAATCAGCGACAATGCAACGGCCTCGTCTGGGCGCTCTAAACCAATCATACTCTTCTAAACTGTACACACTAATCCCGTTGTGTGTACTAGCCCCACTATCGTATTTCGTAAGTAATGCAACCTTATTGGTGGTTTCGCGCTATAAACGTGACGACTTTGTGTAGAGGTAAGATGGTTTATGTATGGGCTTGCTATTTATTGACATGTTGGGAATAAGATGTTTTGGAGTCAAGGTCTGACCTGTAAGCCTCTAGGGCCACGTATTCTAGGCTAAGAATGAGCAATGTTGTGCGATACATTACAACTGCACAGATCCATAGATGTCGACATCTTGAAATATATATTCGCAACCGGATATCTGGGTAGAACTTCACAGGCTTCTAGACATCCATATACACCCCAGTTCAAATGGATCATTAAATCAAATCTGCAAAATCCAGAACAGCATCTAAGAAGTGACATTATCTCGAATGAGAAATATCAGTTATTTGGGTATTGCGTAAACAAAGTCCCGCAGCGCAAGTTTCAATCTGACCCCGGGTGATGCGACACCTCGAGATCATCACTACTATCTAGGTATACATAACGTCTACATTTCTACACAACATTGGAAAGAATAACATCTGAAAACAGTCACAGTCTAAAATCATTTGAGTAGTAGTACTCCCTCCCATCGTAATCAAGATCGCATATTATCGCGATTCATACTACTCCACGACGACGGACGTATCGACATGCAAAAGAAACTATGAAAGAGCGTGAAAGAACCAAGACCGTCAATTCCATATCTCCATCAGCCAAGATAAGACAATAAGAATATAATCGAATACATAACTAATTGGTAATACCCCCGTAAACAATCAAACACAATACAGAAGCAAACATGAAGAACACCCAACCAAGCTTATCAGACGCCAGCCCAGTTACCGAAACAATCAAAACATACAAAAGCACAGCGAGGTAGTAGAATAGAGTATAGAAAAACCGACAAAGGAGAGGGGTAACCTCTTTTCGTCCTCTTGATGCATCTCCTCTTGAGATAAATCGACCCGAAACGCGCGTCGCGACGCGTCAAACCCGGAAAGAAAGTAAAGCCTTCACATAGGAAAGGGATAAAAGCATAATCATGACAATTCAATGAACATATTGGTTAGATTATGCGGCAGCCTTCTTGGGAGTGGCCTTCTTCTTGGGAGCGGCCTTCTTTGCCGCGGGCTTGGCTGCTGTTTTTGTCACGCGGCCGGACTTGGTCTTGGTCTCAACCTTAGGCACGTCGACGATAGCAGGAGCAGCTGTAGAGGTCTTGCGAGGCTTGGCAGTGTTTGCCTTGGGCTTAGCAGCAGGCTTCTTGGTGGTGGTAGCCTTCTTTGCGGGCTTAGCAGCAGCAGCAGCAGTCTTCTTAGTGGTGGTCTTCTTGGGAGCAGCAGGCTTGGCGGCAGCAGCAGGCTTCTATTGTCGATTAGGAGATGGTCAACATCTAGATAGGATAAGATCATACCTTAGCAACGGGTTTGGGAGCAGCTTCCTTCTTGGCGAGCTTCACGGGGCCAGAGGGTCCTGAGACGTGTTAGTAATGATGACGATGGTGACGACAATGTAGCAACACGATCGCTAGAACACAAAGACTAACCTTTGGGTTGACTGAACTCTCCCTTCTCGACACCAGCCTTGATGGCCTTGTTGAACTGCGCGTCGAAAGCAGCTTGCGACACAACGGTGATCTTGTTGTTGTTCTGGACATATTTCTTGATGGATTGACGGCTGTTGACAAATTAGCGTTTGTATGAGAAAAAAAAACAGACAGTAAAGAATCGTATTGATGATCACGCGCCATAGAAGACGATAGATCATCGTACTTTGACGCGCCCGGAAGGACGCGATGAGGTGGGAGGAGGGACCAAAGTCCCCAAAAACACGTACCTGCTACCATTGCGATCTTTCAACTGAATTCCAAAAAACAATGTCAGTCACGTAGGCCATTGAATAAAATAAACAACAAATTCGGTTGCTTGTCATGTCGGGTAATGTTGGTGCTTGCAGTCGCGCCTGAAACCTCACGGTCGCAATGCCACCCGAAGCACCAAAACAACTCGACAACCCAACCAATACGCGACAGTGAATTACTTACGTTAATAATAGCATCCTTGATCATATCTATATTGCAAGAATCAGCATTGATACGCGACCCAAACGACACCACAATCGATTTGACGCGACGTTGTGGTGGAAAAGAATCAGGAAATATATGAGAAGAAAAACATACCGCGATAGGAGGAATGGCTGGCAGCGGCCTTCTTGGAAGCAGGGGTGGCAGCAGCGCTGGTGGAAGCTTTCTTGGGAGGCATTGTAAATGTTTGTTTGTATGGTCAATGAATCGAGAAGTCGATAAAATGTTTGCCTGAGAATCAAGAGTTTCGTAAGAAGTGTAGAGTTGGAAGTAAAAAGGAGCAAAATGCGAAAGAGGGAAGGGCGAGGAAAGGGCAGAGGAAGCCGCGGGGCAAGGGCAATTTATAAGGTAACCCGTGTTGACACAAGATCAACCTTAGCTTTTTTCCCTCGCCCACCCCCCCCCAATATCCCGGACCATGCAATCTATGTTCTTTTTTTGACTTTAGTTTTCATGCAACGCTTCTTCTGCCTTGCACATTTTTCTCATTGGGTTTAACTCCTGAAATCTGGGAAAAGTGGACACCTGCTTTAGTGTCTTTTGTGTGTTGGCGTGTGTGTCTGTTCTGGTTCTGGATTCTTGTGTCTGAAGCTGGTCCATCCAGAATACCTAACCTTGGACGCGTCGTGTTCATGGCACGTACGGTTTCACTACATCGTAGTTGAGCTTTTGTTCTACTTTTTATTCATGTTATTCAGAAAAATAGAAGATTTGAATTTTTTCAGTATCTCCAAAAGTAACAAACAGCACAACAAGCCATGAATCCCTACAAGCCATAACACAGGTGGTTAATTGTTGTCACATCGTCCGGATGCAGACCAGATTCGATCGCTTATCATCTGTTGACGATAGCTAGGGTAATGCGGAAGATAGAATCGATGATTAGATGAATGGATGACTCTACCGATGAATAAAAATTGTACCACTTCTTGATTCTGGTTAGATTGTAGAGGTCAGCAGTACTTGGGTATATCTATCATGGGGTCACGAGGTTCCCTGCCAGACCCAGAGACTCTGGAATCACTGGGGAGCTTGCCACAATCCTTTTCTTTCTTTGTTCTATTGTTACTCTTCGAAGAAAAAAGAAGAATAGATTGCGTTGTCATAGTCAATATACAACCGCCATATCCAAATCCCAAGAAACACAAGATTCAAACAGCTCGCTGAGCCGACTCAGACACACCATAAAGCACTCAGGCAGTTGACGTGGCTGTCCAGATACTAAAAGACAGACCAAAGTAGGGTTCCAGATCGCAGGTGATTCAGCCCAGGTCACATGCAGAGAATGCCTGGCTCGACACTTTCCGCATCGGGCAACTTTTTCCATATCGGGTTAGACTGCCTAGCGTCTGTTAGCGTCCGCTGCGAGGAACGTTCCCTCTTTCTTTTCTCTTCGTCTTCAAACTTTACTACTATGAACATGGTGACAATGTGGTTGTTTGGCATTTTTACTGATCTTTTCCACTGCAGATGAGATTCTTAACTACAGACACTTTGCTATGGCTGGAAATCTATGGGTTACTCTATCTACGAGAATTTAAATATCAGATGTGTCGCAATGAATCAAAATCAGCGAAAATCAAGCTCATTCTTTACATCATGCATGCGCGCACGATGAACCCGGGCCCTTGCATCGAGCGTTTTCCAACAACCTCGGGCTGCAGCAATGATTACCGGACTTACAAGCATATAGAAGTGTAGCTAATAGCTGCTAGAATATGGTTGAATCAAATTTATATTCATTTTCGTTTGTTTACAGTCAAGATCACGATACGAATGTAGCCGAGTTGGTTGGTGATGCGACCACTATTTTCTCTGATCCTGCGCGCATTTGCGAGTTTGAATAGCTGCTTTTTGGTATGGAAGTTTTGAATAAGTTTAATCAAGCCTCAAACGACAAGAAAAGCAGTTGTCATTGAATCAAAATCCATTTGACTGGGGGGAGGGAAATATGGTGTTGACGTATGTCCATATGTACCACGCAAATGTCCCGCCACCCGAACGCCCGTAACGCCTTGCTGTATGCACTGTGTATTGTGTCAAGGACTTTGGATTTTATGCTTCCATGAATAGAAAACGTAAATCCGAGAGCCAGATATATAATCCCCCGAACCTGGGCTCATACAGCGCCACGCGGGCGCGCTTTGGCTTCCTTCTTAGCCTTGGCCTCTTCCTTCTTCCGCTTCTTTTGCTCCTCAATTTTCTCGTCGTGTTTGCGCTTCAAGCTCACCTTTTCTGCATCAGTCTTGGCGACCGGCTTGAAAAATCCCTCAAGCCGAGACTGTTGAGCGGACTTGAGATTCTTTGCCAATCGTGCAGCGCCGTTGCGAACTCGGTCCTCACTGAATCCCTTGTCGGTGACTAGAAACTTGACCAGCCCCTCAACATCAGGGCTCTCCCATTTGAAATCGCATTGTGGATCATCGGCCTTCCTCACATCGGGATTGAAGAAAAGTTCACGCGCCTCTTTGTACGGCCAGTCATCGGGAATGACGTATTTCTTCTTGGGGTCGCTTTCGATTGCTTCAACAACCTTTTCGAGCGATCCATGTTCGCGGATGAGCTTCAATGCGGTATTCGGGCCGACTTTGGGGACGGGTTCTAGGTAATCGCAGCCCAGAAGAATGCAAAGATCGATGAACTAGTAGTTTGTACGTCAGCTGGATTCGATCTTTAGAATTGCTTAGGTTGCTCACCTGCGCCCTGTCCATGCCAAGACCTTCAAGAGCCTTGTTAAGATGGATCTCCTGAATGGGCTCCTTTCGCTGCTCGCTGAATGTCAAGTGACGTAGTAAAATTGGGGCCTCAAAGCAGAGGGTATCCATATCTTCCGACGCAGCTGCATACACCTTGCCAGCACGCGCCAAAACCGCACATTGCGCCTCAGCTTCCGTCGGGGCATCGATATATGGAACACCCATCAGCTTCAAGAGCTTCTTGCACTCTTCATTGTGCTCTCGAGTGACCCGAACTGTTCTCCGCGAGAACTTCTCCATGTCCTCTGCCGTACCGGTCTCCTTAGCCTCCTCGTGAGCTTCGTGGGCTTCCCGCTTGCGCGCCGATCGCTTTGCGAGTTCGCCGCCTTTCAACTTTGGAGGGGCACCGTCAAAGACATAGAGCGGTTTGATACCGTTGTCGACAATTCGTAAGGTACGGTAGAACATGCCCATGAGATGTGAGGTGGTTTCTCCGGCTTCGCTCATGAGCTGTTGACCATCTGAACGGACGGCAATCAAAAAGCTGTATATGCTCATGGATCTGTAGATCATAACAAATCAATTCGTGACGACGGTAAGTGGATGGGATAATGGGGAATAATTACGCATCCTGAAAACAAGTTAGCTCTGAGTAACTTGAGCTTCACACACTCTGTCTATATAGTTTATACGTACAATGGCGACCTTGCGACCGAAATGATTTTTGATTTCGCCCGTCTTGACGGCATCTGGGGCGTTTTCAGAGATGACCTGGTAGAGGTCTGAACGGACCGCTTGTTAGCTTTGGCGGACGGTAGCATATTGGGAAAGCTTCACTAACGTTTGATACCCATTGTGAGGGATTTCAAGTGATCTGATATTTCATGCGCTGGTAGAAAGGACAGATAGAACACAGTATTGCTCTGAGACGAAACGCAGAAGTTGTAGGATGGAAGGTGAAATAATACAGATGGCACAAAAAGTTGGAGACGCGGGCAGACGCGCCGATGAGGTCAACGGGCGCGCGCCAGACCATTAACCCTTGTTGGGATTAGCGTGGTTCAAGCTTTATGCCTTAATGCCTTATTGCCTGAATCACGTGTAAATGCTGGCCTTTGTTGTAGCTTGGCAGACCGGCCTATCCCCGAGCCTCGACAGATTCCCCGCTCACGACTCTCATCTCCCGGTCTGCAGCTATAGCAGCTGCTACTATTGAACACACACCACAATCATCGCACCACACCGCCGCTACGTACTACGGCCATTGCTCGTCGTCTTCAACTCTCGTCATTATGTCTCTTGTCCGGTGAACTACTTTACTCCGACGATGAAGCGGAGTCGCATCCAGTTTGAGGCCAATGGCGAGTACTCTTCCTCCTCTCCGGCGGCCACTGTCACCGGGGGAGGTGGAGGAGGTAATATGTCCCAGATCGCAGACGACGAGACACGAAGCAATTACCGCCATATACCCAAGATCTCACGCAAGATTAGGGCATGCACTGAATGCAAGCGACACAAAGTGCGGTGCGATATGAGGATCGGCGACCAAATTTGCCAGAGGTGCCAACGAATGGGTCTACAATGTGTGGTGAACAAGAGCCTTCAGACATTGTTAGATGATGAAGCGGAGTGAGTTTTTGTCTTATGCGTGAATGGCAGAAGTCTAACAGTTCGTGTTTAGATGGAAGACAATGATCGAATTAGCCATGTCCGATTTATTGAAAAAGGCCCAACTGCCGGAACTATCATATTATCAAGGTGGTGGTCCTTCGCCACCCCAGAGTCAGTTTAATGAGCGCGGCCGCAAACTATCCACTGCATCGGTCGAAGCCACGCCTCGCATGGAAGAAACCGCAGGCCCGAGGCAGAACAATGGAACAAATCATTCACGCCGCCCGAGCTCCGGATACCGCACACACAGAGAACAATCGCATTATTCTCCAGAGAGAGAGGACCCGGGCCAAGCAACACTAGTGACAGCTCCAATGGGCAGCCTTTTCGAAGTCACACAACTAAGCCACTCCCGAGGTAATTCACCTACGCGCCAATACGCACCGGACCGCATGGTGGCTGCGGATTTCATATCTCGAGGAGTCGTGGATCTTGCAGAGGCAGAGGAACTCTTCGCTTACTTTGATGGGCGTCTAAATCATTATTTGTGGGATGGCATGGTGATGGATCATGCAAATCTGCTGTCTGTTCGCCAATCCTCTACATTACTTACTTCGGCTGTCTTGGCGGTAACGGCGCTCCATATACCCAAAAAGGAGCGAGTATTCGATACTTGCTATGCAGAATTTGCAAGACTGGCTTCGGATTCAATGTTAAATCGGCACCATAGCCTTGATGACTTGCGAGCTCTATGTATAGGCGCGTTCTGGCTATCCGATGTCAGCTGGAAACTTTCAGGATATGCAGTTCGCATTGCTACTGAACGAAATCTTCACCAGTGTTATAGAAAAGCCATCCAAGGCTCACCAGAGCATCGCGAGCAGACCCAGCTGTGGTACATTCTTTACGTACGTATATACAAACCTCAGGACGGACATCCTACTCATGTTTTAATAGATCCTGGAACATCATTTCTCTATTGCGTATGGTAGACCACCTATCATCCACGAGGATACGTGCATCACCAATCACGAAGTTTTCATGAACCACCCATCAGTCGGCCAGCGTGACATACGCGTTCATAGCCAAGTTGCCTTATTCATCATACTGACTCGTATCTATCATGCATTCGGACCTGATGTCGAAGTCGAAGTCATGGAGCATGAGCTCCCGCGAATAGAAGACTTCGATAAAGATCTTGAGAATTGGAGAAGACTCTGGAGGCCACGAATAAGTAAGTCCTTGTTTTTCCATGGCTCTTCCAATGAGTCTACCTTACATACTGACTTCTGAAGCTGGAAATCCTTACGTAGGAGACTATCCCTGGAAGGCCGTGAATCTCAACTACAACTTCTCTCGTCTTACCCTGAATTCTACGGCTCTGAGAACCTATCACTGCGGAACTTCGTTTCGACCACTTTCAGCGGCCCGCAAGAAACATGCTGAGGTCGCCATTAAATCAGCCATTGCAACTCTCACTGTTGTCTTGGACGTGCCTGAAGTCCAGGAAAGTCTAGTGGGAACTCAGCTGTTCTTGCACAGCATGATTACTTTTGCGGCTGTATTCTTACTCAAGATTGCAGTCAAGGTGCACCCTAACTGTGTCATTGGTCCGGGCAGTCAACGAAACTCGCTTGCAGCTGCTGGTCTTGATATTGATATCCCCTACGTGCTTGAAGTCATTGAGAAGATCGTCAAGATTATGCTATCTGCTAGCGAGAAGGCTAGCGAACGCCATGTAAGCCATCACATTGCTCGAGGCCTCGGAAAAATGCTGGAAGGATTTCGAGAATGGGAGCAAAGAAACACAACACCGGGCAGACAACCACACCGACCACAGCAACCGAGTTGGCTTCACGACACACCATCACTTTTTAGCACAGTATCCCTCACAAACCCACAAACTTTCGGTGGCCGCGCCACAATCCTGAATCATCCTCCTGCCATGCTTGGCGTTGCGCCCTTATCTTCTGAGCGTGGTAGCAATAACACCAATACTCCGAATCACAACAATAATAACATTCATAACAATACCGACCATAATAACAACAACAACCACAATAACCGCAATCACAACCATAATCACAACGCATTCCCACCCTCATCTACAGCATCTACAGCAGATCTGTCCGCAAAATCACAGATCGGTCTATCTGAAGGATCCCTCGATCCAATGATGACGGATATGTGGGGATTCGAAGAGGAGTATTTCCCCATGGGAGTGTTTGATTTTTTGCAATCGCAAATGCCAGCATGATGACAACTGCTATTATACCCGTTTTGACTCGTTTATATATAGGTATACGAATAACAATAGACCTGACTTTTTCTGTCTTACGCAAAAGTAGAAGTAAAAAATCTTTCTTGGTTGAAGCTATCTGATCTTGTTTTTCCTCTTAGCAAATAAGACTGCCCTGACTGAATAGGGATAACTAAGCACCAATAGCACGCCACGAACCTAGCTAGAAGCACTTACCATCTTCAATTATAGTCCAGCCTTGGTCAGAAGAAGAGGGACCTGAAACACAATTGAGTAGAAGAAGACAACGCCTTCTGAACATCAGGCGCATATCCCCATCTTCGACAGCAATACTCCCAACTCTTGACGAGCCTCTGCGAACAGGTCGAGATAACCCCCAGGGAAGCTGTTGTGACAGGCAGTTTCGTTTTGAGTGAACTTTTGGATTTGGGTGAACTTCTCGATGAAACTGCCGTTGTCGTTAGGGTTGAAGCAGCAGTCGAATATAAGTCTGTTTTCCCAGTAGTGCATTGAGCAAGAAGTTTGCTGGGTGGTGTCTTCCACAATAAGTTGGCTGTTGTTGTTGTTGTTGTTGTTGTTGTTGTTGTCTAATAGACCTGGATTCAATCTTGATATTTGTAACGGAACATATTAGTCAACAAGATCAATCCATGAAAGGAGAGGACAGCGTACTGTTCGCAGATCATGAGCACGCAGTGAGTATCTTCCTTGGTATTTCTGTCGACACGATATGCCTCAAAGACGCCCGTCATATCGTGTCGAGTCGCACTGTAGTGCTCCTCTATGAGGTTGCAAAGATTGTATTACGTGGTGCCCATGAATCCTGTGTCTAATTCGCCTCCAACTTTAGCATACATGCTGAACCTCTCGCTGAAGTTGGTTGCCATGATTGGGGTGTATACTTGTGTGCCTGTTAGATGGTGTTGGGGTAGCACTAGGGAGTGGGATTTTACAGGTTATAGGTTCTTTTCTCTCTGGAATCTTCATGGTCAATGACGAGATATATTATCATTTACAAAACCATTCGTAGTAGATGGGAGTCTATTTGTGGTATATGCAAGGTTTCGTCGTCACCGTTATGCCTTCTTTTAGGGCTTGGTGCTAGGCAGACACCGACATCGTTGAACCCAGAGATTCACATACCTTCGAAATATCAAGGGCAATCGGTTCATTAACCTCGAATCTAAGAATACGATTCGTGCACAGCCAGGGTACTGAGTAATTACCATGAATCCTGGGGCAGGAGGTTGGGCAGATTCAAAGAATTCGAAGGAGACTTCAATGCCGTTCGAGCTGTGCAGCATCAGCGAGCAATGGGGAGTGTGGCGACATATAGTGCTGCTCAACGGAGCAACTGAGACGTCAAGTGGTTGCAATTAAATCAGGTCACAACATGAAAAATAGAAACCTCAAAAATCCAAAGATCGAAAGCGAAAGATACGTAGATAACGTGTTATCTTCGTAGTATTGTGTGAGTAATATTTATGCATGATGATGCATAGCTTTGTAAACTTGCTGGCTAAACTCATTATCGACTAAAAAATAAAAAAAAGGTACGTGCTAGGTTTTAGAAACGCTATGACAACATCTTCTTGAGCACCGCACTTGCTCCTCCCTGTTCTTTGACTTTCTTTTCCACGACATCCAGTCCAGTCAACTTCTTAACGGTGCCATCAAAGATCCCAATGGGTAAAAGAGAAGCAAAGCGGACTAGAGTTGTAAATTTGCCTCGCCACAACCAATAAGGTGGAGTGGATTTACTGAGACCCTGAGCGACCGACTCCGCCCACTTCTCAGGATCTGAGGCAGTTGCCATATTATCCCCGCCTGACATGGCCTTTTCTACGATGTCTTTGGCGAAGTTGTACATAGAAGTAGGTGGAAGCGTAGCATCGGGTGTGTTATCAAAGAAAGTTGAGCGCACGGCTCCCGTCATCATGTTGATCACTCTTATATTGAAGGGAGCGAGTTCCAGACGTAATATTTCGGTGAGACCGGCTGCCGCCGCTTTTGAAGCAGCATATGCGCCGGCAAATGGTAACATGCCGGCCGGTGTGGATGAGGCCGAGGTGTTGTTGGCCACTATACCGCCGTGCTGAGACTGGGCCAGCAGCGGGAGGAAAGCACGGGTCATGCTGATTATAGACCAGACATTCAGGTCGAATAGCTTCCGTGCTTCGTTAAGATCTAGGTCTACCAGTGGCATGGAGTAACCGGCGCCGGCGTTGTTCAAGAGTAGATCTAGAGAGCCAGACGTAAGCTCCGAAATCTGGGAAACGGCTTTGGCGATAGAATCGTCTGAGGTGACGTCAAGCTGGATTGTCTCGATGCCGGCTGTTTGTGCATGCTTCAGCTTGCTCGGATTGCGGGCAGAAGCAAATACTCGCCATCCAGCCTTGTGGAAGGCGAGTGCGAGGTGCGAACCCAGACTACCATCTGAGCAGCCGGTGATAAGGATTGTGCGTTTGGAAGCCATTGTGAATGTGGTTGTCAAACAACAAGGAATCCTTGACTGGAAGTGAGTTTAGTATTCACCTCTAGAGTCTTGTGGGTTGTTTGACCCCTATTTAATTGCAATAACACCAAAAGTGGTACAGAACGGACCAAGACAGACGACTTCCATCTGCTTTATATCAATAGATAAAACATATAGTCAGCTAAGGATCACTAGTGATTATCAATCATTCCGATCTCCCTGATTCTATAGCTTCAAAGCCGGAAATATTAAAGTTAGTCTGCATTCAGTTGGCACCTTTACATGATATAATGTGGTTCAGTTCATTGTGTATGGAGATGGTTGCTTGCAAAAGCCTCGGTTGAATATCATCCCGGCTTGACCCAGTCACCCAGAGTCGGGCGAACCCTTGCTCCGCGTGAAGATGCGGAGTAATTCGCCCCCTTATTCTGTTGTCTTCAAACCTTTGGCCAATTTTCAGAGTTTGCATAGTATTATAATTTACGCCCGTAAATCGATTGGGCGTTGTGATTAGATTTCTACAAATACGTATGCGTTAGGGTTAGGTAGGGCTTAGCCCTAACATTCGAAGTATACTACTATAATGAGAATTCTATCCTGACAAGATACCAACTCGAGGATGGCATGGCGAGTCTAGTCAGAAGATCAATGATATTGGTCGCCCGTTGATCCTGAAGCCAATTTTTTCTACACCGTTGAACTGCCCGAGCCTTGCACCGACATCGTTTAAAGACAAACATTAGTAACCGCCGCTTCTGTGGTAAAAGAATCGGTGATGTTGGTCGAAATTTCATATTCATAATTATTGACATTAGCTAACTACCAGAATGATTACAATACATGAATTCCACGTATATTGAAAGGCGTTGGTGTCAAAATTGTTCGAACATGGAATGAGCTCCAACACAAGAGAATGAACTCAAATCGCCTTCCCATGAGTACGTTCATATCTTCCATTCTTCAACAAGGTAAATATGCAGACGCAAGCACTCACGCACTCACGCACTCCGAATACCAGAACATTCAGCTAACCCGCCACTCCACCTTCGGATTACATTCAGTGTGTCGAATGTCACTCTCCCAATATTTCGAGAAGTCCGTAACAGCTGGATGATTGGATCATTATGACATTTCCAGATCGTTGCCCGCGAGAGAGATGCCCCGGAATAGTAGATTTTCCTTGCACCATCATTGAAATGCTAGAAAACGTCGTGCACGACACTATTGGGGTAAATCTCTGGGTCATCCGCCTGGAAGAACAAGGTCCCCACCTGCTTATAGTCGCTTATTTGACTTGAAATATCAGAATTTCCATTGAAACCCATAGTGTTGAATGGCGGCGAATTGATTGTAGGGCCCATGCAGTACCGCGTCTGACCACCCCCAAGGTTACTGTGCCACCACAGCCAGACGCTAGTTTTATCGCTCTTTAGCGCAACTTAGTTCTTGCTAGCATTAGCTTGATAAATATAGCTTTCACCATATAGGACAGAATGATCTGTTGCATAGAAGTTCTGCTTGGTAAAATACCGGATAGCACCCTTCACGTACGCACCGGGAGCGAAGTAGACCTTGTAAGTATTCGAGTTTAGACGTATATAGTTTCCCCGAATTTCCCAATCGATCTCGGTTCATCCAATATACACCAGATGGAAACTAAAGAATTGACTGAAAGCCTCAGTCCCCGTTATTAGTAGGTCCTAGTGTTATGGTATGCGTGTTGTCGGGTGTCATATGAGAAAACATGTCTGACGTACTTGCGAAGATCACAAATGCGTTGGTAGGCTCAACGCCAACGACGCTGCCTCCCGATGTGACACACTCATTACCATCAGAGAGAAAACGTGTACAGGTCATGTTGAACTCAACTGAAAACTTACGGTCATTCGAATCGGCTGGCCGTCGCTGGACTGAGAAATAGCACAGGAGATCGAGATCGGGCAATTACAATATTACTTGGCGAGCTTAATGATGATCCATTAGTGGTTAGTATATTATATCGACGTCCTGGCTGTACTCGAATTGGGACCACGCCATGTTGAGGCCAATACTAGGCTCAATCGAAGTGAATCCAGATGGCTCGTCGCCACTGACCAACGACGTTCAGCGTATCAACAATGTGATTACTGAGATTTCACCAGCCTCCATGGCTTCATTGAATGACTGCATATCTTCAGTCTGCTATGACATTCCGCTGTTGACGCCTGAAATATGCACTGCTGGGCTGGCCCCAGGCCCACCGCAAATCTCCTCGACACAGCTTCAAGCGCATTTGCACGTCTTCATAACATATCTATATCCCATCATGCCAGTTATGGATAAAGATGCACTCCTGATAGACTGTGCTAATCTGGAGGCATTGGGTCTCCGTCGTTATGCACTTCTGGTTGCCCTTTCTGCTGCCGCCCATTTGCAGCTGAATCTGGATATGCCACAAGAGAACGCCCGAGCCGATATATCCCAGTCAGGCCAAAGCCTCCTTAGGGAAGCGTTGCGAACCCTGCAGCAATTCGACCCCCTTGATGACCCACACGTCGACAACGTTCTGACTATGTTCTTCCTGTTCGCTGCATATGGAAATCTCCGCAGAACGCATCAGGCTTGGCACTATCTCAACCAAAGCATTTGTTTCGCATATATGCTGAAGCTGAATGTAGAGTCTACCTACATGAATTTGGATCAGTACGAAGCTGATAGGCTTCGGAGAATCTACTGGCTTCTTTTCATTACAGAACGGTAGGACCATCTAGGCTCTCAACTTTCCCTAACCAATCTGTGTAACAAAGGTTTGATCGATCAACGCCGACTAATTGTTGAAGGTAGTGCCTATGCCCTCCAAACTGGTCGACCTGTCCTGCTTCGTGCTACTATTAAAAAGCCCGCTGTCTTCCAGTCCGACTCGCCAATGACGATGTATGGGTTTAACAACCTGATCCTGCTCTTCGAGAAAATTATCCCCGATTTCTACGACTGGAACATCGGCGACTTAGGTGAACCATGTGACCTCTTATCTTTCACGAGTATATACAACTCTGTCGCATTTGCATCATTTTTGTTGGATGAAGTATCCGAGACAAGCCGGGTTGATTTCATCCTCACGCAACAATGGCTTCAAACACGCCTGTGGCGATTTTATATGGATCGAAAGGGCTTCTGCCAGGCGCAGAACAGCTTGGATCTACCTAGGCTGCTTCCAGCAATAGCTGGAAAAAGTGTGATGGCCTGCTTATCATCAGTAGCTCAAAAGTCAACTGATGCGCATGGTATTGGAGCAGTAGGTCTTTTTGCCTTTCACTTTTCCAGCCCTTCTCTTATCCGCCAGTCTTTCTGTAGTGTATCAACACACGCAACATTATAATTCCAGACAGATTAAGCTAACAGCTCATGAAAGGAACAAAAACTATACGACATCGGGGAGTGCATATTTCAGCTCACAAAAAACCAATCCCGAAACACCATTGAAACATTAAAGACGTCTGCTGTTGATGTAAGAGATATATTGTACGGAATTCTGAGGACGTTATCCCAGATTCGAGGATCGCAATCGTATTTACTTCCAGTGCTACTGCAGCAATCTCAGGGCCTCTTAGGGTTTGAAGATGTCCCTCAGCCATTGAGCGAAGTATGTCACTCATCAGAAGGTAATGAAGAGGAGTCTCCAATCCTCGGGAAGGAGCCTTTGAACTTGTGATGGTGGCCTCGTTTCGACTGATTGCTTCGCAATGTATATCCATCCTCCAGATGCCCAGGATTCAAAAGTTCCTCTCTAGATGAAAAGGAACAAGATGCAAGCAATGCTACCAACCCATTTTTGGTCGACTCACGTTTGCCGTATTTTGCATCCATTACTCCGTGTAAGATGACTGAGAGGGCCTTTATCTTTTGCAACCTTGAAAACTAGAAGTGGATCTCTATCTCCTAGGTATATTGTCTGTGACTAGAAAGCGAAAGTCATGTTTCTTCGAGAGCCAGCTTTGTCCGTACGTTCTCAGAAATGTGTATTGCAGCGCCAAAGAAGACTGAAGCTGTCGACCGACCTACTTCCGGTCTTTAAGAATGAATTTTTTGCCACAAGTCCAATGCCTACCGGCAGATCACTTGCCGCACATTGTACACTTCCGATACTTGTCTGGAGTTGTATGCAAAATAGCATTGGCACTGTCGGTCTGGGTGGTATGATATTCGAATAAGTCAATTGATGGTCTTGGCTGCCACCAGAGATCTCTTCTCGGCCAAATGCGCGTCCATGTAAAGAGATGGATACATTACTCTCTCCGGAGTTAATTCTCCGTTGGATACCAACATTTGAAGTTAGCATTCTCGAGAAACTAGAAGTTTCACCCGCAGAATATAGGACGGGTGTGGGCGATGGAACGAGATTGGTTGCATGTTCTCTTGTCATAAGAATGAAAGCCTTTCGAGATCGAATATTGATATGGCTGAATATAGGTGCCGAATGTACTCTTCCACTACTGTTCTGAGGTCCAGACATGAAAGCAGGAATGGACCCATGTGCTGGTTGTTCGGACAAAAATATACAAACAAGCCTGGATGATCAAATTCGTCCCGTTGGGTGCTTCATATCATCTGAAGCTATTATTTTCTGTTCTGGGCACAACAAGAGGAGAAGAAAATTGCTTGAAAATGGGACAGAAAGATCTTCGGCGTGATTCAGAAGCGGAAAAATAACGCAGGAGAGAGAGAGAGAGAAGTCCATGAGAGCCATTCTCTCTAATGAAGGGATATTATCTTTGAGGAAATAGGAATGGAGTGAGAATATTGTAATAGCTGTTTTGATATGATTTAGACATGCTATTCTCTCACATACCGATATTATAGTCATTCAACGCTGGGTACAGCAACCAAGGAACAGAAGTCCTCCAAAGGTAATCCATCAATCATGCAAACACTAGCAACTCGTTGATGCTGTAGGCAAACAGAAATTATCTTTAGTTGCCTAGAGGGAGATCACATGAACGGTGAGGTCCGTTTGCTTCTGTGTGGCTTGATGCCTGAGGATATCAACCAAAAATCTCTACAAGAGTCGTCGATCTCCTTTCCTTTCCCTTTCCCTTTTTTCTCCAGCGTCATCGACGTCTCCTTTTTATCTCTCCCGCCCTCCTTTTCGTTCATTGACCGAAGTCCTCTCTGCATCGCCCATCCTGTTACCAAAATATCCTCGTTTGAAAACCCCTCTCCGCTCATTTGCCTTCATCTCCAAACGTCAAAATCGATTACTCTCACATTCACCATCTTTCGTCAACTCGTTGAAGCCTTCGGAACCGAATTTTCATCTTTGAGTGAAACCAACGGAATACTATCCAAGGTGAGGATGCTGCCTGGCAGGCAAAATACGAATTGAATTTTTCCCGTGTACTTTTCTTGACTTTTCCTCCCAAATATCATTTCTATTTATCTCTTTGCTTCCTGCTTTTATATCTGTTACTGACTTGATCTCTTCTCATCGAAGTTGTCCAGGTTATTTCTTCTTGGGGCAGATACGTCAAAATGGCCGATGAAATATTCGACGAACCTGGACGCGAGGAGCTCATAAAGGAGATTGCTCAACTTCTGTTTCCTGATGCCAACTTCGAGTACTACTGTGTTGCTTGGGCTTTCTTGTGGCACGCCGATCTATCTCGCCTTCAACAGTTGAAAACGGATATTGGAGATCCTTTGGTCGAATCTAAACTGACTAATTTGTTTGAGGATGTACTCAAGCCGTGTGAGTAACTTTACTTACTATCTTTTATGGCAGTACTAACAGGAATTTAGGGATATGCAGCAATACAAAGTCGAGTCAGAACAAGTCGACGCCCACTACACCCGGCGGTTCTGGCTATGATACTCCGAATCCAGGATCATCCAAAAGAAAAAGACGGTCAACCGACGGTCAATATGAAATTGCTAGTTCCCCTTTGAACCCAAACGCCTCCTCCCTAGCGCAAGTGTCAACAGCTGTAGCTACGCCTCGGGAAGCTACTCCACAGGGTGAGAGAAGGATAGCACGCGATTACAAATTGAAAACCTTGGTATGTGCCATCCTGTACTATCTTCGAAAGTCCTGGTCTGATCGGGTATGATAATTTTCAGAGTCTGGAACGTGATCGTGGTTGTGTCATCACGAAAATGACGAGCACAGTTGCCGTCGTGGGTTGCCACATCTACCCAAACTCTCTCGGGCAGGTTGGATACAAACCGTCATTCTGGGAGGGTCTTTCTCTCTTTTGGTCAGAGGAAAGAGTGCAAGAGTGGCAAAGTATTCTCGACGGTGATAAAGGCCCTGAGGTAGTGTGCAACATGATCACGTTGAATGCTTTGGCTCATAATGCATGGGATGCAGGCTTATTTGCTCTCAAACACATCAGTGGCAATGAAGATGGTCATGGGGCCACTATGCAGTTACAATTCCACTGGTTGCGACCTCTCAGCCCTGTCAAGAAGTACTTAACTTTAGCAGAGTTTTCGAGCAAACCATCATTCTCATCAGATGCCGAAAGTGGAGTGGATAATTATTACCTCTATGACAGCACCACGCATCAACTCATCAAATCGGGCCATGTCATCGACCTTAAAACGGTTGCGCGTATTAGACTGCCTCTTCCTTCCAAACCACTCATCGATTTGCAATGGTATTTACACCGAGTCAGGGCACTGTCAGCAGCTGCATTTCCTGATGAGCTTGAACTGGATGATGACGATGACGACGATTTTGATGAAAGGCCTTTGCCTGCAAGTTCTCAGACTACCTCAACAAAACTATTTTCAAGCCAGTCAAACAATCATCGGGCTTCAAGCATTAGCGGAGACTCCTTTGACGACAAGTCTATGCAACCTGAGGCTATCACCAGCACAGAAACAGAGTCGGCACGTGATATGATGGATGATTTGTGACACAATTTCGCTTACTTTAGCTTAGTCAGACTAGAATGAACAACGTTGACCCAATACCAGCAATTTATAATTATTGTGTCCTTTCCAACTAGACCAAAAAGGCTGCCCGCATATTAGACGATATCGTATGATCATGTGCAGCCAGGCGATGCATTCAAGAAGAAACAAGAGTCACGGAGCGGAGCATGCATATGGAAAAAGCTGTAGTATAGGATGAGGAATACGATGAGGCTGAAGCTTCCTACAAGGCGCCAAGGACTCGGATTGGATGTTTCCGTCACTCTTGTCAGCCAGTGCCCATGGAATATACCAATTCCCCTCAGTTCGCACCTGCGAATCTTCTGCTTCGAATCTCTTGTTTTCAGCTGTCGTTTTCATGTGATTCTATCTCTGCTACTGTTTTTAGAGGTATATCAGTTGCAATCTAGAGAACAGATCGGCAGATATAACGCTTCGAAAAAGCTCGGATTATGAGAATATCTGCTCTCAAGCCCATATTATCGACGACACAGCTGCTTGTCCTGAGTGCGACTCTAGAACTTGCACAAAATTGCAAAGCAAGAGCACACACAGGCGATTGCCTCAATGACCCAGCCACGCGAAAACTCATCGCCGTCGCTCAAGAAAATGGATGGCAACGCTGTTATTCATGTTGGCGAATGGTTGAACTGGAGATCGGTTGCAACCACATAACGTGAGTATCTCTTATTTCTGTTTCGTAAGGTGTTATGCCGTTTTTGAGTGTTGTACTAATCAAGCTCTGTAGTAGTTGTCGCTGGCAGTCGTGATGGGCTTAAAGGATAATAGAGACATAAATAAATCGGCTCCGTGTCAATTGTTTTATGTTCGTTCCAAGTTGATAGATACGTGAAATATAGCCAACAGTGAATTGGTATACTACATTCAAAATGCCACATGCAGGCGAGCAAATCTAAGTCGACCGGTACCAAGTACTATATACGTGTACAACCTTCAACAAGATATCACGGGCGACTAGGTAAGAAGATATAGATAGCCTCTCAAGATGGTTCGGTGTACTAAAGCCATGTTTCAACCCATACTTACATATGTGTAGTCTTCCACATACTCCTACCACCCTACGATACGGATAACTTGCAGAAGAAATTGTAATTGATCGCACAGGTCTTGTCTAGCTTAGATAGTAAGCTGGATACAAAGGAAAACAATAGAGCAGACCGAGCTAGCGGGCTGTACATACAATAACCCCGATTCCATCCCCCCTCTCCTCTTAACTCGCAAAAGAAAAGAACTAAATGTAATATAGAGAATGAAGAAGAGGATGGCCCGAATTGTCTGAACTGAAACGAAAATAGGAAACGATAGAAACACACGACTGGAAAAAAGTTCCTTGCAGTATACATGGTTTGGTTGAGGAATGGATGAATCGCTTATACTGGCTCTATTCGTGCTTCGCTTCCACTTAAATTCCGTCAAAGTCGCCACCAGCATCGTCTTCATCCATGTCGCCGTCTTGGATTTCCTTGACAAGTTCTCGCTCACGTTCCCGTGCCTCTTGTGCGTTCTTGAGTTCCAGTCGGTGTTGGTTCATGGGGAAGCGCATGGCCTGTAATGTTGTTAGTATGTAGCATACTGTTTCCGATTTTATGTAGACTTACCTTGACACTCTCATCGTGGAGGCTCAAACAAGCTTGAATACGAGCGTGGAACGCCTCACCAGGCTCGCTCGTCAAGTAGATATCACCAGCATCCTTGCTCTTCATGTATCCCTGCTCGTGGTCCAAGGTGGCGTCAATGACACCATCACGGATAGCCTTGGCGACAATATATTCAGCAGACTCTTCGCTGTGCAAGCCAAGACGGAGGCAGATATCTCGGAGCGATATCCTCGAGTATGCAATTGACATGACACGGATACCAGTCTTGATGACGTTTTGTCGCAGTCGCAAAATCAGAGTGTATGTTCCATCTTTCCGGAAGGTAGCGCCGTGAGTATTGACGATATTCAAAAATCCATCGAGGTCACCTGTGCTGACAGCGCGCACAAGAAGAAAGTATGGGTGAAGAGCTTTTTCCAAAGACGGCTGGCGGAAGACAGAGCGGTCAGGGATATCGCCCATGAGCAGATCCACGATAACAAGAAGCTTCATTGACACCTGATAGAATCCACCCGCGCTGTGGCTTGTCGGTGACTTGCGCGTAGCTCCGGTCAAGTGTTCGTGTGCTTCACTGTATCGCAGCTGAATAGCACGGATACGACCGAGGTAGTACAGATATCGAGCAATCTGGTTGTTGGATGCGGCGGCTGGGAACTCGTTGTGGGCAATCAAGAGATCGGCCTGGGTGATGTGTGAAGTGGACAAGTAGTTGCGCAACAGAAGTGTGATGACGGTAGCCTGGATATCGACATCCTTGTGAAGGACAGCAGTACGGAGCGCAGCGAGCAAAGGCTTGCGTATTGAAATGACTGCAGCTGCGGGAGAGGGAGGTAGAGGAGCCAACTGCTCGTAAAACAGAGAGAAATAAAAGTATACACGTGCAGTCAAAGAGTCAAGAGTACGACGGTTGAGCAGCCGCAATCGCTCAACTAATTTGCTAGAAAACTCGGCGCCGCGCTGTATCTCCTTCTGGTCATAGAGATAGATCTGAACAAGAATCGATAGGTAGGTGTCAACTTCTGGCAGGTCGCGGAGACCTTTGGGCGGATCGCTGTCTACAGTCTCAAAAGCATCCAACTTGCCAATAGGTTCTAGAAGAAAGGCCGCAGTTTGGCTGGAACAAGAGTAAGTATCGACAATAACTTCAGCGAGGACGTCGGGTGTGATGTGTTTGCGCATGGAGGATATGGACCGTAGGACTCGAAGGGTAAATCGGGCGTCGAAGTGTGTCACGGCACGCTCAAGAAGGCCGAAATTATTCTGGATATCTACATTTGACGTGAACTTAGTACCAGTCAATGTGGTAATGCTTATCGCGAGCTCACAACCTACCTTGGACAGCTTTCACTCGGGGATCAATCTCTGGCTCTTCGGCAGCTTTTTCGTCTGAGTCTTCCATGACGACGTCATCCTCTTTCTTATTGTCCTGGCCAGATAGTCTGGCACCCTTTGCTGGGGGCACTACAACAGTCATCTGGTCACCATGTTGTTCCCTGCTGGTTGGGATGGACGGTGTAGGCCCACCTGCCGTATCCTCTTCCATCTCCACGTCTTCGTTGCCATTAGCACCGTTCTCTACTGGCTCTGTACCATTTCGCTGGGGTTGGTCGCCACTCATGGTGTTGTTGCTGGTGGTGTTTGAGCTGCTGGCGCCCTTGCCTGTGACGGCCTTCTTCGCCGGAGCTGATTTGGCCTTGTTTGCCGCCGAGCGGGTTGTCGGCGCGGCTTTATCTTTACTCGAGGCGGTGTTGGAATTAGCACGAGCTTTTTCGCCGTTGGTTGATGATGAGGTGTCACCCTTGCTGTTGGACCTCAGAGAACGTCGTTCAACTGGCATATTGCAGCTGTTGGTAGCTCGACTGTCGGGACGGGCGGCCGCGATAGAGCGAAGGGGCAAAGCACGCAATCACGAGGAAAGAAAGAGCTTTAAAAAGTGAGAACGAGGATGAATCAGATAACTCAGAGATGATAACGTGTGTGAGGGAGGAGCAAGACAGATTGATGGATGAGGGAGATGGAGATGGAGTTGGAGATGCAGAGGTGAAGACGGGTGATGTCAAGAGGTTGCTGATAAAAGCGAGGCAGAGTCAGCAGAACAGCGCCAAGCTCCGGTGCCGAATTAGGTAAGCGCTTGAGCTGTCACACGAGCGACTACTTTTGTTCGTAGTTTATCGATTATTTGTAAGACGATACGATACTCAGATGAAGAAGCATTGAGAATAGGCGAGATGGATGTACTGAAGAAGATGTGCTGGCAGTGATGCGAACGTTCGAGTCTGCGCTGTCATGATTCGGCGCCTTGTCATAGCTCCTGCCTGAGGCACTCACCGTGCTAAATGCTCTCCGTCTCCGTCAGGGCAGTCTTGGCGCGACGACAACAACAATACAGCTTACGATAGCAACGGCCTGGAAGCAATTACTATCTCTACACGATACTGCCGGTCCATTCATCATGTCGCTTTTGGAGAGCCATCTCGAGCAGATTACCCTCTCTGCCAACGCCATCGCCGACTTGTCGTGAGTTACAGCAAAGCATACAGAATGTAGTAAATATCAGCATCTAATCCAACCCCGCAGATTCCCTCCGCCCAAAATATTCACCAACGCTTTGCTTAATACCCCTGACATCACAGCCCTAATTAGAGACACCGAAGTCCACGAACGTGCGCTATTCACTCTCGATGCATCCGCCAAACCCTCTCAAAGGCGAGCAACGCGCCGAGGAACGACGTTTCCAGCCGACACTCAGCGGGAGACGATGATCAGTCGGATTAATGCCGCGAGGAATAACCGACATCAATCTGCAGTCGCTCGCGTTCTAGGTAATGATATGATGGAGGAGATTAGACGCTCGGCTGGGTCATCCACAAGCCTACAGCGGGGAGAGATCAACGTTGAAGTGCTGCTAAAGGGCGCCGAGATTTTGTGCAATGTCTAGTCAGTTCTCTGTGCCCTTATCGTCGGACAGTTACTTACGAACCTAAAATGCGCAGTCCCGTCGCTGGTGCCGCCGAAAAAATCGCAGACCTCCGTTACCGCTATTCTCAAATCAGCGAGTCGCTTGTTCGATTGGAAGCTCGGGTAGTCGACAATGCTGCTGAATTAGAGCGCATGAATGAGGCATACGACCGCGACAACGAGATTGAGTACCAGGAGTCGCAGCAGCATGACGTACAAGTTACGGATGAGGATATTGAGAGGGAACTAGAGGAGATTCGTGAACTAGAGCGGAGGAAACAAGCCCTCGAAGACCGTGTGACTGGAATGTCGCGAGATCTGGGAGGTCTAATGAGATGAGAAACATGCGATGGCATTGAATCATTCCAACAACGTTTCCAAGGTCCAACCTTGAAGCAGAGGCTGATCCCGAAGTCACATTACTCGACTGGTATGGCTTATCAGTGTATACCGCAGAGAATTTGCGCCTCGATCTAAGCTCTACAAAGCAAAATTGTCAAGACTGGCAATACACTTAAGGGTTGTTCAATGTACGGGGTCCGCCGGACGCTGACAGAGCGACATCGCCCTTCGACTTACTACGGCTTTTGCGCTCGACAGCAGCTTGAACAAAAAGTTCAGCCATTATATCTTGATGGCTAAATATGAAGGATCGTAGAATGTACAGATCACAGACATAACTTTATTTCTTATCCGTAATTGATAGCTAAACATATTCACATGGGTCTTCTCAGCGGCTGATGATGCGGCTCAAATGTCTGGCAGTACGGCTGCGCATGCCAAGCCAAGACTGTGCACTTCAACTCCGCAGACAGACAACCTTGATTGCTACTCCTTGTCCAGCATCTCTAGTTGCAAAGACAAAGCACATCTTTGAATACATTGGAGTTTCTGGGAAAAAATCAGATAATTTTGGATTTCCTTGTCATCTTTATTGGTTTTTTCATAAAAGAAAGCAACTTGGGACAAGGCCTTGAAGACGACGACACGATCATCCAGTCCTCGCCATCATGGATGGCCAGGCAGCCCAACAGCCTGCCACCAACCAGTCAGTCCCACCACAGCAGCAGCCATCTTTGATCCGGACAGACCAGGTGGCCAAGCTACCGCATCTCAACGATGCTCAGAAATCGCAACACACCCAGCTAGTCCGTGGGCTATGGGATATTCTCAATTCGCGCGATCCGTCGACCGAAGAATACCGAAACGCACAAATGCGGCTGATGCAGGTGTCGCAAAGCCTGATGAAGGGAATGCAGCTATTTAGAACGAAACTGCAACAGCAGCAACAGGCGCAGGCGCAGGCAGCTCAAGCCCAGGCTCAAGCCCAAGCTCAAGCTCAGGCGCAAGTACAACAGCAAGCTCAGCAGGCTCAAATACAACCGGTGCAGCAGCAGCAACCTCAACAACAGGCACAGCCCGCTCAAGCTCCACAAGGCGCTCAATCGAACAGCAATCCAACGGCATTCAGTCAACTTTTACCAGCTATCCAGGCCAAGGTCAATACTGTGCAATTCCAGTTGCCTCCCAATGGCACCCGCGAACAAACCGCCAACTGGCTAAATGAAGCCAAGCTCCGGTACGGTATGGCGCTGCAGAAACAAGAGATTGGACGGCAGCGAAGTTTAGAAGTACGACAACAAGTACAAGCACGTCAAAGTGCTGGAGGTGCTGGGTCGATAAGCGCAGAGGAGATGACTACGTTCAGAAATCGACAGCTACAAGCCGAAAAGTTGTTCCGCGAAGGACAAGAGTTTTTGAAGAAGTTTCAAGAGCAGCAGGAAGGGTTCAGGGCTGCTCGAGCAGGCGCCACAGGACAACCGCAACAAGCTGCCGCTGCGTCAGCAGGACAACCACAACCACAAGCACCGAGTCAGCCAGCCACTACGACGGCAACTCCCGTTAGCACAAATACGCCCGTTCACTCAGCACAGCAACAAGCTCCTGCACCACACACTGTCAATTCTGCTGTCAATGCAGCTAGGGTGCAAGCTGGCCAGGCACAACAGCCAAGTGTCCCTACTACACAAGCAGCTCAGATTCCAACTACTGCGGCCCAGGCACAAATATCAACCCCCACAGCAGCCACTCCAGTAACAGCACAACCCCCTGCCCAGCCCGCTCAATCCACAGCTCCCACGGACGGGGCCACCATGGCAGCCCCTGGAGCTCAAGGCCAACCCCGCCCTCTTTCCCACGAAGCTGCCATTTCCCAAGCTGCAAAGTCCTACCAAGGCAACAACCAGCAAGCGCAGCCAAACCAACCAGCCCAGCAGGCAGGTACCCCTCAGTCAGCTGCCACCCACCCTCACCCTCCTGGTTACATTCAGAATCGCTCTAGTGAAAGCACCACTCGAAACCACAACATGGCCATTCCAAAAAACTTGAACGTCCCAACTCCTGAGCCTGTTGCAATGGGTACTCCTCGTCCTACTCTTTCTGGTGGTCCCAGCCACGGCGCCATGGGTGTCATGGGTCAGCCTGCTATCCAGAAGCATCCTGGCTACGTTCTTGAAGGCGAAGGTCAGCGCGTTTTGAGTAAGAAGATGCTCGACATTTTGGTTCGCCAGGTCACTGGTGGAGGCGAGGGCGAAGGCCTCACTCCTGATGCTGAAGAGGTACTTTTCTCCATCATAAGAAACTCATAATAAACTCATACTAATTACATTAGTTCATCCTCCAAATGGCCGACGACTTTGTCGATGATGTCATCACAGCAGCCTGTCGTCTCGCCAAACTCCGCCCCTCGTCCACCCTCGAGATTCGCGACGTTCAGCTCGTGCTTGAACGCAACTACAATATGCGCATCTCTGGCTTTGCTACTGACGACCTGCGTACTGTCAAGAAGCCTCAGCCTGCTCAGGGTTGGACTCAGAAGATGTCCGCCGTTCAAGCTGCCAAAGTTACTCAGGGCAAGACTGAATAATCTGAGTTCAATTTCACGCCTTGACGACATGGATTAGTTTACGACAATAAAAGGGCATGGCGTCCGGTATCAGTGTATCATATTTTTTTTTCTCAGCTTCAATGCAAGCAGAATAGTAGGGTCGGCAAAAGGAGCTTGGATGGAAGGAGTTTTGATCATTCTTGGCAATGGTCTAGGATTGTTCTGACTTTTTATCTTTCAAGATACTATCAAGCACCTACCTTGGTCAGGAAAATCATTCAATTTACAATAATACCGATTAATCATACTATCCATCGTGTAGATATCTACCCCTGTCTCGCTGTCTCCCCTCGGACCCAGACCTCCTTTTATCCTTGACAGTTTCATGATTCTATCTATCGTGTAGATATCTACTCCGGTCTCTTCTCAGAACTAGATCTCCTACGATCTTTATCTTTATCGTCATCAGAACCGCCAAACCGCCACATCCAAGCCTTCCCCTTTCTGCCTCGCTCATTCAGCCACTCCGCATCCTCCTCTTCGACCAGCATACGATCACTATTCCGTCCACTCCCACTACCTCCAGCTGACGACCCACTGCCACCGCGAGCTCTACCTCTGCCACGACCACGACCAGACGGTGAAGGGGAGCTAGAACCTCGTAGTCGCTGTTGCCGTGCACGCCCACGGGTTATGGCTGCTGCGATGACGGGGTTGGGAATTTCGGTGGTGGGGATGTCGTCTGTATCTATATCATTGTCGTGCCCCTGACTGTGATCGTCCATTGCTGTAGCTGCGACACTCGGCGTCCAGAGCCCCTTCTTCGCTGTCCCTGGCACCGTCAAATGTACATTCCTCTTTTCATTCTCATTCTCATGATCCAACGCCTCTGGCGCTGAACTAGTCTTCCACAACCCCGGCCTCCCAGCCCTCGGTACCGCAGCCGCACCTAGAATCTCCGCAACCTCCGACAACCCTTCGCCAATCGAATAATGATCCCCACTCAATCTCTCATCGCCGCTCGCAACCGCCAAATCCTCAAATCCGTCATCATTCATACTTATCAGTCCCAGTTCTGTGTCTTCAGTCGCAGTTGCGTGGCTGGCGATTTGCTGCGTCCAGCGGCGCGAGAGATAGCGTTGCATTCTGGACAGAGTACTCAATCCATCTCCACTACCAATAAGCGCGGATCGTACGCCATTGGATATCACATCTGCATCAGGCACAATCGGCGTCGTCGTCGTCGTTATGGTGGTAGTGGCAGCAACACCGGCACTCCCCACCAGATCGACGGGTCTCAACCAATACTTAATCAACCACCACTTCACACGCGCAAACCATCCCTCAACACGCACATAATCTCTCGGCCCATTCCGGGACCACAGCGCCGGATTCCGTGTAGCCATTTCCTGGAAGAAGGACTCGTACACGAGGCGTTCGCGTGGGGAGCGGCGGCGAGTGTCGGATGAGCCGCCTTTCATGAGAAAGTAGAACGTCAAGACGCCGAACATGAAGGGGATGGCGGCGACGAAGTACCATTTTATGCTGGGGTTGTTGGAGAATGTGTCAACGTTCATGCCTACTACATCAGTCTTTCCTCGAACTATCAATATTATAAGAGGACGGGGATATGTACCGAAAAAGCCGACGATGAATGTCAGGGGGAGGAATATGAACGTGATCCAACTCAACCGCCACACTTTTCACGTCAGTTTACTTCCAATTTTCTGAAGCGTGTCTTGGATAACGCACTGCTGACGCCTAATTCGAGACTATGTCTACTATCCCGAATCGACACACTCTGATACAACAACGATATCAACGATTCCGTTGGCTTGGTCAGATCCTCCGTGATCAGATTCGTCAATCTCTCAAAGTCCGCGGGGCTGTCTTCGAGCCAGTTATCTTCATTGTCCACATCATCTACCATCATCAGCATCGACTAGGGAGCATATCAAACGAGGAAAGGGGGAAATACCAGTCAACTCATGCAGCCGCGCCTTCATCTCCTGCATCACGCTCGCATGCACATTCACCAATTTTTCCACCTTCAACCACGCACTTGAATTCGCCCACAACTCCGGCGCTCTACTCTCATCGTCCGGCCTTTCATACACTTTATCCTCAAGAATAGTCATATGCGTATATGCATGATCCAGAAACGCGTCCCAGGCCAACACTAGCGATCTAGAGACGTCACTCAGAATCGCCTTTGAGCAGTTCAGCGCAAGTTTTGCGTCGTCGTCATCATGTTCGATGGACTCGCGCGATTCAAATGCGAGATGGAACGGTAACCGGCGCCAGCGGCATTCCAGGTCTCGTCTGGCAGGAACTAAAGTATCGTCGATGTTTCCCGAAGACGAATTGTCGAAGATGATGATTACGTTGCCATTGTCTAGATGGCGGAGTCGTTGCTGTTTGTACTCTGCCTTGTCTTTGGCAACGCTATCGTTATCATTATCAGCGTCGTCGCCGTATACATCAGGTGGATAAAAATGTCTTCGCTGCGGCAGGTCATCGCGCGACAGTCTGTTTTCCGAGGGCGCCTGTTTGTGCTGGATATAGCAGCTGAGACGCTGCACGTAGACATCATGGGCGCATATCGGCTCATCTATCATCCATCAGCCCCTACCACTTCAAGCTTACATGTATGTAGTGAAGGGGAGATTTACCATTTTCATCAAAATCATTCAACTGCATCATCCTATCCCTCCCCCCTCTGGGCCCCTCACCAGCATTGCCTCCAGCATTACTCTGAGTGGTGGACCGCCGAAAACTCTTCATATAATCCACCCCAAACGAAGTCTTATTCACCCCCCTCCACGGATCATACGCCACCTTCCACGTCTTTCCCGCCAGGAACGGCTTCCCACCCCTCATCTCCGGATTTTTGTATCTCAAATACTGCCCAAAATCGACCCCTTCCCCTCCTGACCCAGCACCATGCGATTTTGCAGAGATGTTGAATTTCCGCATTAGGAATGGAATAGCCCAATCTGCATTCTGCACGTGTATAACGCGCATCGCTGGCTCGGCGGTGTCTGATTGACACTGATAAAACCGCCTCAAACCCTGGAGGTGAAAGATTTCCTGAGCGGCGACTTTGCGGATGTGAGAGCGTGATTTGTCTACCTGACCATATCAGCAAATTTTTCATTCAGATAAGCAATACAGAGGGGGAGGGCCTACCACTTCGCTCAAAATCAATCATTAGTACGCGGCCAGCATGCTGGTCCAGCGCGGCGTATTCCTTGTGCCATTTCAGGTCGGGGCCTTGGAGGAGACGTGCTACTCATACACAAATCAGCCAGATTGACAAATTGACGATATGAAAAGGGCAGAAAGCATTATTACGTCTATGGCCAGCGGTGTGGTTACGTTTGCCGTTACTATCATCATCACGTCTATCCTTCTGGTTGTTTTCAGGCAGTTCGATGTGATCCGATATCCGGCTCTGAGACGCATCTATGCTCCTGTAAGTATACCTTCTGATAGGTAGGTGGGTAAGGAATACCTCTGCCACTTCCGTCCTTTTCTCTTTCCGGATCATAAAGGTTGATATTGCGATACTCCGTTGGCGACGAGGAGGCCGTTACCGTTAGAGGCGGCGCTGTGGGGGTGTCGGAGGACATGTTTACTCTATACATGTACCGTATACACCTACCTACTTATACCGATCCATAAACGCGACAAAATTCCAAGTAGAAATTAAGATAGACTCTGTTGAGAGAGAACTAAATAAAAAGTGGAAAATACGTAAACCATAACAAAGAAACGAACAAGCTAAAATAAGTCACTAAGTACACGAACACCAAGGAACTAGAGCAGCTAAACCACTAGATCTACTAGAACAGTCAACGATTGCCAGGCTGAACTTGCCGAACTGTCTCAGCTAGCGCGCACGAGCCTCATACTTATTTAGTTCTTGAAAGCATTAATTGAATCCGTACTACTTGCAGAGCCGCCATGCCTGTCTGCAGCCTAGAAGAGCGCTTGGGAGGGCGCCTGAGGGGGGGAAGATCATGGGGCCAAATCTTGAACACTTCATTATTGTCCAGGTGAGCATTGATGTCACATGTCAACATTACAACATTACATTTATATTTTAAATGACATCGAGAAGAATCAAATCCTGAATATCAAACAGTTGGATTCAAAGCGGTGGATGTCTACCTGAGTATTCTTACTTCTGCAGGTGCCTTTGAGCTACTGTACTATCTCTAGTCCGACCAATGTATATATGTAGGAATCCATGAATGTACGTACTTGGTATGATCCATGCAATTCTCTCTATCTTCTTTTCATTCGTTCTTTTTACCTACTCTACCCGCTTTCCAAACTATACACATACGCGCACTGGTTTCCGCCTATTCCGTTCACCACCGTTAGGGTGAGGTGGTCTATACAGTATAATCCAATCCATCCAATTCCTTCCTCACCGAATCCTCCGTCTGAATCTTCTTCATCTGCGTATCTTCCAGCTTTTCGCCAGAAGCAAGTCTCATTTTCAACTCATCGATTGCGCGCAGTTTCTTCAAGAGACCGCGAATACGTTTATCCTGCGAGAGGGCGTTTGATTCTGCGGCTGGTGAAGCGAGGGCAGCTGGAGCCGGAGCCGGAGCCGGAGTAGCAGAGGCAGCAGGCCTGGGTTTCGCAGATCCATTAGGCCCTCCGTTGACGTTGCTTTCGGCGCGGTTGCGATTGCGGCTCTTGGATCGGTGTTCGCGGCGATCCGGGTTGGGTTGGAGACGAGGACCGGTAGGCGCATTGGGAGGAGCGAGTTCTCCCTCTTTATCCGCTTCTTTAGCCTTCTTGGCTTCGCGCTTCTTCTTGTTCTTTGCAGCTGATTTGGACAATTTCTCATCCGCTGCGGCTCCCTCGGCGCCTGGAGGTAGAGCGACTCCACCTCCCGGTGCTGCGCCAGCGGGCACGAACTCGACTGGTTCGGCTCCGGGGACTTCACGTCTTCTGGGCTTGCCAAATCCGTTGATAGATGCCGCGCCGAAAGAGGAGGATCCTCCTTCTCTGCTGAATGCCGCGCCGCCTTCGTCTTCACGCTTGAATGCTAGAGACGTGATTTGTCCGCGCGCTCCTGGTGGACGGTATGCTCCAACAGGCTTGGAGGGAACCTTTTTCTTGGCTAGGTAATCCAATGCGGATGCGTGAGGCGTTGGGAGTGGGTGGAACGGATCGCCAAGGGGTTGTTCTACTTGTCCCTGTGGGCGCCAGCATACCTGGTACAACTCGTTCATATCTTCGTTGTACTGCAGAGCACCGGTGAAATGCCAAATACGAACTCCGTTATCAACTCTCAGTCGCGGGCTAGTAGTGGCCGTGAGGATATGCTTTCCATCTGGCGACCACTCGCACACCGTCGCATTGGACCCTTCGATGGTGGTGATTTTCTGATGACCCTTTTCCAGGTCATAGATATCCATCTGCCCGGCCAAATTACCAAACCCAGCGACGACCACAAATCGACCGTGCGGCGAAAACACAATTGTGTTTCGCGGTGCCAATGGGTAGCTGTGCGTAGCAACGCCGCGGTAGTTGAAAATAGTCGTCTTGGCCGGCATGAATCCATAGACAACTCCGAATTCCTTTGAGTTGGGTGACCAAGTCACGTCATGAATAGGACCTTCTCTGTCGAGATCGATTCTAGAGTCGAAAGCTCCAGTTGCACTAAGCAGATACAAAGTGGTCTCGCCATAGTAACTCTTGCCGGATCGATCCACCTCAGTTTGCGCCAGGACGATAAGAGACGTGCCAGAATTGTTCCACTTGAGTTGGACCTTGTCGCCTTTGAAGAAGGTTTTTTGCGAAACCGGGTTGGTGAACTGCGGAACCACAAAGACCTTGACTGAAGCCGGTTGTCCCTGGAAAAGTTAGCTTTGAAAAAAAAGTCTAGAAGGTACTGACTGAACCAACCTTCCGCTCTGGCGTAAAAACGGCAATCGCCTGACTCTTCCCAGGCGCCAATGCAAAATCAGCAACACCCTCCACGCGGAGTTTATTCCACACATTCGAAAGATCATGGCTCTTATAAAACTGAACTTCATTCGTCACAACGCGAGCGCAATAACCCTCGTCAGAAGAGTATTGCAAATTCCAACCGGTCTGCGATTTCTGGACAAATCGGCCGACGACTGCGTTCTCGGTCTCTCCTGCTCCACCCGTTGCTTGAGCCTCGACGCTCCACACTTTGAGGTTCTTGACGGCGTCGCCATTCTCGTCTTTCGTGGGTCGTTGCCAGGTGATCACGTATGTGCCGAGGGGGGAGAAGCCCAGTTCAAAAACGTTGTCTGCGGGGAGGGTGGTGATGACATGGCCAATGGAGGGGTCGATGATCGTGACGCTGGAATTAGATTAGCCTGGTCCGTCTTCTATTCTTTTCCACTTTCATAAGTTGGCATACCGTTCAGGAGATGCCCAAGCAAAATAGCGTCCGCACGGCGAATACGCGCTGCAGCGAAGATTTCCTTCGGGTCTGTCAATCAGTCGAGATCAGTTGAGAACGCTCACTACCATCCGTTGAGAAAAACAAACCTCTCAAACCCAGGCACAGGCGAATATAAAGGCGAGGCGTCCAAAAGCCCAATTCCCTTGAGGGTGCGAACTACACCAGTCAGACCCATCCCACTTTTCACTTTTTACTGAAATGAGCAACTCACAAGCAATCTGAGTCGGAGCCGCCATAACTATTCAAAGCCACAGCAGACTAGCTTTCGGAAGAGTAGCAGAGACGTCCTTGTTGAAAATTTGATTCCTGGATTCTTGAGTGGTCAACGGGTTTGAGCTCTTGCGAGAACCGAATTGAATAGATCGCGAGTGGATATCGAAGAAGATCGAATCTTCTAAAATCTAAAGCGGAGTTTGAAGGATATCGGTCTGAAAGCGCCGTCCGTCAGTCACTTCCGCCCTTTGTTTACTTGTAGCAATTGACGAGATAAAGATAATAATAAAAAAAAAAAAAACATTCCAGATATGGCTCCTTATTGGAAAAAAAAGAAAAGCGCAAAATGAAATATACTCACTCAATCGCGTGTAGAATCGAAAATTCCGTATTTTCCAAGAGGCCAGACGAGGCGAAAATCCGATCGGTCGATAGGCACGGTACGGTAAGCTACAGAGCAAGGAATCAAGCTCCTCTAAATTTCTCGTGCTTGACAAGTAAATGCCAGCAATATGACAAGGCGGAGAGAGAGCCGGTGGGATGCGGACGGAGAGAGGGGAGAGGAGGAAAAGAAAAGCGGTGCGAAAGAGTGAAGGAAGAATAGAAGTCAAATTGTTGTGTGGAGAGAAGATTTCGGCGGCGGCGGAACGGTTGGCTAGTGGCTTAGCTAGCCTAGCCTAACTTCCTAGGTTCCTAGGATGTCGTAGATCATCTAGACTGTTAATTTGGCAGTACATGTTATTTATTCCAATTGAATATTCAAGAAAGAGCCTGCGTACAGGCAAATGATATTTCAGACCTCGCCATCGAATCCATAGGCCATTTTCGTTCCCCGCAAAGTCATACGTATTCAAACATGCACAACATATAGCACAGATACTAAGCACACAATACAAGTCCTAATTTAAAGAGATTTATCGTCCAGCGGAATTATGCCCTGACCATCTTGATCATTCTGACCACCCACAAGTCGCGGCGTCCGCACAGTCGTATCGACAATATCAGAGTCATAGGTCATCCCATCCAGCATGCGCGCATCACCGTACGGCTCTGGCGTATTCGATCCCGCCGGTGACGGCGAAAAGAGTCGCTGCTGCTGCTGCTGCTGCTGCGGAATATTACTGCTGTAGATATTATTCGCGAATCCACCGCTGCTCCGATTCGGACTTCCAAACGTCGCCGGCCGAGGCGGATTCGTCCCCGTCGACGACGACGACTGCAATCTCACTGGTGCAGGGGCACCACCAGCAGCAGGCGCACTAATAGTCGAGATCGGCCCACTAATCGTACTATTCGCTCCTTCCCCAAATCCTACCAGACTGGCATTCCCTTCATCGCTCATCCTATCATCATCGCCATCATTATCACTCACACTCGAGTCATGGTCTTGATCTTCACTCATCTTATCAGGATCAAATGCGTCGCTGCCACTGGCCCAGGTTGTACGTCCGCCGATGCTGCCTGTGGCGCTTGCGCTGCCGACTGTGCTTCGTTCTTTGAGGAGTTGTTGCGGGTAGGAGTCAAAGTATCCTTGCTGATTGTTATAGTTATTGCTATTATTCGGGTTATAGGCTTGTTGAGAAAAATGCCCCCCTGCTGCGCCACTTGTCACCGTCGGTGCCAGCGACGCCGCAACATTTTGAGAATTTCCACCAGCGCGCGCAGTCGCTATACGCTCCAAACCCGCCAGACGCGAAATCCGATCTGCGCGCTCCGCTTCGAGGGTCGATGTCGATGTTGCGCTTGCAGAGGACGACTGGTGCGTGTGGCGCGCGTACGGATGCGGATGGCCCTGGTGGCCGTCTTTGATGGCTGTAGTTGAGAGGGCAGAGAGAGAGGTTGTGCCGGAGTTTGGTGTGCCTCTACACGCAGTCAGTATTCGGTCAGTCAATATCCAGTTTCATGAGCGTGTATGTGCGTATGGTAGACGTACGGTCCCATATCAGACGGCGTAACGGGATCTGATGGCGGAGGCGGAAGGTTGATGAGCGTCGGCGTCGACCTTCTGTTTTCTGCCATTTTGTCTGTAGAGTCTTGCTCAACGCAGAGCTATGTATTCCAGATCGATGGATTGATGTCAGTTGTATATCGGCAGGTATCGACGATCAACGACTCAACGACTGTCGTCCCACCGGTCGGTTATCGTCACTCGCTGTTTGCTCTGTGCTTGCCTCGGTCAGTTCCTATCTCTTTGTCTATTCTCTTTCTTCTCTGATACAGCGAATCTCTCGAAGATGATGCTAGGAATAGAGGTGAGTTCATACAGCACCAAATGGAGGTGGGGTCAAACAATGTAGCCTAAGGCACTAAGCCGGAGAAATCGAATTAGACATGTCTGATTGGTTGACGGGGGGTGGGCCACGACGTCATGCCACTGACTAAAGATGGGGACGAAACATCTTCCTTATAGTTATCGCAGTGGTTGAAATGGATTTGGTGATAAGAGGTGTATATAGTATAATATGTACAGTCATAATACGTCCATGGCACTTTGCGCTGTCCGTAGAAACAAGCCAGCCCAACAAACTACTGGCTGACCTTCCGCCCCTCGTAGTGAACCCGCAAATCATCGACTTCTCGCTGCAGACGCGACAGATCAGCCAGTATATCGTGCGCCTGCGACGATGGCTGCACATCTGCTTGTTCCGTGGACGGCGGCGCATTCGGTCTATCAACTGATACAGACACAGCAGTGGTACTACTCTTACTCGACGCCCGAAGTCTCCGCGGAGGCGGCGGTGGGGGTGGAAGCATGCCCGTGGTTGTAGCAGCTCCCGGTAGACCCTGTTTAATTGACGGTGTTCGTGATGGTGGAGAGGATGTGGTAGGTGCTTGCGTAGTCTGCTCATCGACCGAAAGCTGGTCGCTTGGCGTCGACTCGCTTTGCGACAATGAAGATTTGAGTTGGGAGAGAGCAGCCTCTCCTTGAATTCCAGAGATAGGTCTTTCAACACGTCGTGATGGCGGTCGTGGGGGCGTCTTTGTGCCGCTACTTGGGCTCAGAGGGCCTTGCATATGAGAGCTCAGACTCTTTGCTGGTAGAGATAATCGAGTGGGCTTTTCTGTGATTGATTGTCCGTTCGCGTTGGGTCTCATCTGGCTGTGGCGCCGAGCGAGAGGTGGCGTAGGTGGTCTTTTCGACTGTGATGAGCTTCGATTTAACGGAGAAATATCGTCCGCAGATTCATTGCTCGGCGAAGATACTTTAATGGACGAGGATGCTGACCCTCGACGATCCGACGGCGAGCCAATTGGCGTTGGCGTCGAAGAGTTAGACGTGTCTCTTTCCGGATCGTCAGGTTTGATAGGTTTGCCATGGTGAGACCTGGGTGGAGGCGGCTTTGGTTTTCGGAGACTTGGGGTTCTGTTAATATCGTTTGGTGCCGAAGCAGTAAATGTAGACGCTCTAGGGATCGCGGTTGTAGTCTCGCTACTAGTTTGTCTCTCATGATTGACACTACCAGTAGAAACCCACGGCTGAGCGCGACTCGGCGATTCAATTGTGTTAGCTGAAACCGTATCCGGATATGAAGTCGTTCTTCGACTTGCGGGGATACTCGCAGCTTCCGCGCTACCCGTCAAAAGCAACCTGGTAAACGCATCGACATCAAGCATATTCGTTGGCTTCGCCTCCTTCCTCGGCGCGGCTCGGCTGGGAAACGTTGTTCCATCTTCTACCGACTGCTCAGCTAGGAATGGCTGTTGTTGCGGCATCGTCGAACGATCAATTACGACGCTATCGGAAGATCGCGGATCAAAAGGATCGGGCTCAGACTCGTCTTCGGAACTGTATTCATCTTGTTCCGCTTGTTGGGTCGATTGTGGTGGTTGTGGTGGTGGAGGCGAGCCTCGACGGGTTGTCGTTAGCCCAGCAAAGGATACTGCGGGGAAGTATGATGGTGTAGAGTCCGTCGCCGGAGGCGTCGCGATGCGCACTGTGTCAGGATGAGACGATGATTGACTTTTGCTCATCTCTTATAAAATCAATCAGCTTCTAATTCCTGTGGAAGATCAATGAAACTCACCGACGCTGCTTGCGCCGGACGTTATCGCGTCATTCGGAATCGACGGAAGTACGACACTTTGCTCGTTGCTGTTGTTTGTGATGGGCGGGGATGCGATGATCTTGCTACGGCGGAAAGGATTTGATCCAGACATCGCAAAAGAGTTGCGTAGCTTCAAGCATGAAGAAGAGGGCAGAGCGTTGCGATTGTTGAGGAGGGAGGCGTTGAAGGAGGGAAATGGGGGTTGTTTTTCTTCCGTGATAAGCTGAGTAGAGTATAGTATATGGCAGCCTGCATGTGAAGTCCCACCCACAATAAACGAATGCGAGATTTGTCAATTATAATGATGAGGATGACAATCTTGAATGTCAACTATCTGCTCGTAAAACGCATAATCAACTAAATTACCGCCATCCATGACACTCCGAAAGTATAGTACATCCCATCCATAGCCCTTGTGTACAGCCATGAAAACGCGAACACGCGACAAGACGCCGAATTGATTCAATCAAGTTACAAATTCTCGACACACGCACAATTTATATATATAAAAAAAAACCCCCCCTGCCAACCTATGAGACACATGGTCCCTCGTTATACACGTGCCAGGGCTCACCCACACCAAAGAAGCATTCGGCGAGGCGAAGTCCACTCTCGGTCGGCTGCGTGAACGCGATCTGTTCCTTGGGAATGTCCAGTCCGTAGATAAAATTGCTGATAACGCAGTCCAGTAGATCCATGCCAATACCTCTTCGACGCGCAGAGCCACAGGTCCAGATTCGCGAAACGCCAACAATAGCCGGATCGAGCGTGTCGTGAACACTGACTGAAGAACTTCGATGCACGTCGCCACTGCCATTTGTGCCATTTGTGGCACCTTTGGTACTGTCGTTGGTGCCGTCGTTTCTGGCATTCGCATCCAACTTGACCGGATGCGCTTCCCATATTCGCTCTGCCAGACACAATCCCATGCATTTGCTATCCTTCATATGCAAAAACACCTTAAATCGATCGGTCTCTTCCTTCGCTCCATTCTTGCGCAGACGTTTCGGAGGCTCAATCTGGCTCCACAAGGTAGCGTCATCGATCGGCGGCGATGACAATTCCCGATTCACAACATCGAGCACTTTCTTGGCTTGATTTCTTGTTGACGGGGATGCCTTCCGGTCAATAATCACAATATAACCCTCGTCACATCGTGCCGCCTCGTAAACCCAACGCGACGCGTTTCCTCGGACAAACGCTCTGCCGAGGTCGATACCGACCGCATTCATCGAATGAAACTTGTCGTGCAAATCGGCGTCTTCGGCGTTGGATGGTACATATTCCATACCACAGAGATTGCAGCTGCGTCGCACGGTAATCCCGGCGTCGATCTGTAGTTGCTTCAATACAGGGGGCTGACTCTTCTTTGGCTGATCCACCAACGACCGAACACTATTCGAATTCACCTCGGTCAAGGGACTGACGTTTGACTCCTTAATAGTCGATTTCTTGCGCTTCAGAAATGCGAACGTCGGTTTTCGCGTGTTGGCAGGCGGGGGTGTCAAACGAGGGGGCGGTGGTGACGACGGCGGTGTCGATAGCTCACCGTCGTCCTCGTCGTCTTCTTGCGTGATCTCCGAGAATATGACCGAGTTGCGCCGTGATGGGCTGGACGCGGTCACCGCTGTGATGGCAATGGACGATTCGCGGATGGCATATCGCAGGTTGGACTCGGCGTCGTACGAGTCGTCGACTGCTTCCACGCATCGTTTCTTCGAAGCGTGGAAAGTGTCATCATCGTAGATGCGACGGGAAGGTCTCCCGTAAGTTTTCATGAGGCCCCTGCCGGTCTTCAGTTAGTTTGTTGTCTCGTGGTAGGGAGTGTAGGGAGCAGTCAAGGGCGCGTCAATCGCGAAGGGACTTACCTTTTGAATGAGTTTGTGACCGTCCACGGCATCTCACTGGTTAGTTCATGGATATGATGATATGAGGATATGAGGATATGGTATGCGTGTGAGTATAAGTAGAGAGCAGAGTAGAATGTCAACAACGCGGGCAAAATTATTCAGAACGCGACAATCAGCGCTAGGCCGAATTGGGCTATATTAATCGACCCGTTTGGCTGCAAGAAACGTCACTCGCCGGCCACGATCCCCGTTCCCTCCCTCTCTCTCTCTCTCTCTCTTTTTCTGTCTGTCGCTCTGCTGTTTGACGACTGTTGGGGGAGCTGCTATGATAGCTGTTCTGACGTCTGTTGATGTGTCGATACCCCAACTCCTCGTGCCGCTAAATCCCTCGATAGCTTCCCTCGCTGCAGTCGGCTCGTGATGGCGCCGTCCGTCTATGAAGTGGTATGAAGGAAGGGCATATATCGACCAAACGAAAAGTCGACGCAAGATAACCAGGAGTACAATCAAGAAAAATAAAGAAAGGAGAGAAGCTCAATCAAATAAAATGAAGACTAAATTCGCCGGAATCCTTCGGAAGAGCCAATCAGTTCGATCAGATTCTGCTCAAGACGGAGAAACTAATATACGTACTGCCTAGGTATAGGAGGCGAAAATCCATGCGATGATGGATATCCTTTATTAAACCGAGAGTTAGATTAATCAGTGTAAGAGATACGTATGTAGGCAGCGTAAGCAGACACGATCCTTGTTGCCAAAGAGCTAGCTAGCTAGACTGTATGACTCAAAATCCTTGTCCAACAATCTGCCTGCCTGTTTGTGACTTGGGAGCGAACAGTCTGTCTGATTCTTCTCTTGTTGCATCTTGCGTCTCTGCTCTCTTTTGACTCTGTGGCCGTATCAGCTGTGCATGATGTGATAGGATGGCAGCAGCTAACGTGGGCCCTAAGGAGCAGCGATCCCCGTACGCTGCCTGACACTGGCTGACGGAAAGCCCCTAACTTCTTACTGCCACTTCTTACTCGACCACTTAAACCCTCAAGGCTCAAAGCCCCCGTGGATTGCTTTGCGGGAGGATAATGCCGTGAGAAGCTTTGGCCAAACGCTGTCTTGCGCTTCCTGACTTTGCCACCACCAGGCTGGCATCAGCCCACTAGCACTGTCTTAGAGACGACATGCAAGCCCTGAGTGGTCGCAGTCGACTGAGTCTAGTCATAAGATGGCATCTTATTGGCGCTTGTGGCTCCCCCTTACCGGTGACTTTTCTGTGCGACCAATGACCGCCATGACACTCCTAGTGTCGACTCGTAGTAGGATAGCCTTTACTATGAGTAGTCTCGTGTCGTCTGAGTGGCCTGCCTCCTGAAATAACCTTTATGGCGACAGGTTGGGCTATACTACTCGCTCCAAATGACTAGCATCTGTACGTAAGTTTACCGGAAAAGTCATCTTCATAGTTCAGGGCGCGCGCCTTTTGGGCAGTATGTGGCCTAGCACCGGAGTTATTTGAGGTTGTACACGCTGTAGATCCATCCGTCTTGATAAACCCCAACAAGGTATGCCAGTCATGACCAGTTACAGAATTCTTTCTGTGCGGTTCTGAGTGTTTCTCCGCTTCTGCCTTATCTTACTTTAACTCACTTGGGTGATCCGATTCGAGCAGTCAGTGCCTGAGTCCTGGGGATATGAACCCCAGCAGAGCAGCCCAGGGCTGAGAACGGCTGAGAGAATACCCCAAATTCACTGTCAAAGCTGTATCCATCATATATGTAGTATCACAAGTAGAAGTTGTGAATTGTGATATATCCAGATTGATTACTGCGCACGTATTCGAGTCAATTTTTTAGGAATAATAGCTGTAAGAGTATGTCCCTAACGCACTCTTAAAACACGCAAGTCCGGCTCACTGAGAGTTTTCGGTTCGGACTCGCCAGCAGCATCGAGAAATGGCATTAATGATATAATATTAAGTTATGTCCATATCCTCAGCTACGGCTGACGCAATCATAGAAATAGGCTATAGCAAAATTCTGACCCCCATATGGTGAAAGCTATCCCGTATTGCCATTCCTTCCACGCCTTACACCTGTGGAGGCGACCGGTTGACTCCATGAGGTAGGGGTGAGGAAACACCCTGTAGTACGTATTGCCCAACATCAGTCTTTTGTCACTGTAGGAATGCGAACACTCTGAAAGGGACCCTTAGGATACCGGAACATGCGATCTTAACTATCTCTGTCCTTCTCAATCCTATCGTATACATCCATATCAAAGCGGCGAACGAGGACAGCTATGTTCATGTACAGTTAGTTCTACATAGGCCAAATTGCGGTCGAGATAAAGATATACTTGTGACGAAAATCCCCTTTAGAAATTAAGACGATGACGCGTACCTCATTGCCAAACTGTACCTTGTTCCTTTACCGAAAGTGACAATTTAGTCTTGAAGTCGCAGGCCGTCTTTTGGAGCCTCAGTCCGGCGTTCTGGTTGGAATTTAGTTGAGTTGGGGAACAGCTTTAGATTCATGTGGATAAAGCAATTGCCTTCACTGATCTCCTGTCTACGTTGATTGTGATTGATCAATAATGTGACAACCTGCTCAGATGATCCTTCGCGAAAAGAAGAAAGTACCCCGGGAGGATTGACTAAGCCTTTACCTATGCACGAGTAGTTCAGCAGGTGCCACTCGAGGAAGCCAATTCAATTGGGACCAGTCATAGGTGAAGGCCCTCGTAAACGTCTGCTTTCTGAGAAAAATTAGACCCGTGTAGACAGAAGCGACGGCTTGAATGATGGTAGCAACTCACCGGGTAGGGTAAGGCTTCTACATTTTTCTGGACAACGTAATCCATACCCCCAAGGTGCAGGAAAGCTTCCTTGGGCTGTTGATGACACTAAATGCTCCATAAAACAATAGTGGAATACAAATGATTGTGAGTAGATCCTAATCTCACCTTCAAATTTTCCTAAAATGACCATTTGCGGTCATAAGCCACCAGAAAATGACATCAAGTGGCCTGCTAGTGATATCATTCAAACTGTGGATAGTCCTTTTCAATTTATATCATTAAAAAGAATCACAATTATCCCTTCCATATTACTAGATACTGTGTAATGCCATATGCAATTTGTTTGAAATCATGTGCCAGCATATTTGCTACATCATAATGGAAGCGCACAAAGGGGCCGACGACAACGTCAAGTTCCTGATTGAGCTTTCTATAGACGCTAAAAAAGCTTGGAGCATCAACATCATGAATAGTGCAATAAGGTCTGCCGCAATCACGGCCTGTACTCAAGGCAGACTCATCACCGCTATTTTGGATATACAAAACCGAAGCGGCCAGAAAGCAAGCGCGATTATGCCCCCTAGACGAATGGATTCGACGATATCGAACGAGAGCTCAAGAAATGGCGTGAAAAAAAGTCACATTAGAAGGCATTACCATTCGCATGGTCTGGACTACCATCTCGAGCGAGATCCTTTTGAATGGCGGCATTCTGGATGAGGTGTTTCTGAACAGAATGGTGGATAATATATCGTATGAACGGGATAACAAGTTGATTGCGGGTCCGGCCATAGATCAAGGACTTGGATGAGTAACTTGAAAATACTAGTATCAAGCTTGTATTCATATTACATACATATACCACGTAGTCACCAGTTCCTATATGAGAATGAGTCATTGGAGGATGACAATCTACTTAGCGTATGGCGCGAGCTAGATCCTTGTAAGAGAAACGGCATATATATAGAACATTACTTCCCAAGGTTAAGCTAAGAATGAGTCAACGTTGAAACACCCCAGCCATCTTTACTCTCCCTCTCTCTCCCTCCCTCTCCCTCTCTCTCTCTCTTTCACAGATCACCCTCTATCAATGGTCTCCGTAATTCGTCTGGTGATTCGTATCCGGCCGAGAACATGAATATGGGTTTCACAGATCTGGTTCATGACGCTGGCCTCAATGGTAGGCCCTTTATAGTTCTCATGGGACTAAATCAACCCTCTCACTGAGGGCACTGACTGAGCGATGCAGTACTTGACACCTGGGTGACCACTCGATCCTACATTGTCTCGTGAGTACTATCCTACAGGGTTCTTTGCATATTATTGGACAAACACTGAGCTTGATTCATCTGTGAAAAAAGATGATGATCGCTGTATTATGTTTATTTACGTCGCTAACCCACAGTATCATTAGGTTCACTCCCTCCCAGGCCGATGTTTCCATATTCAAGGCCATTCCCACCCCCCCTTGACTCCACCAAGTACCCTCATGCCGCAAGATGGTACAAGCACATCGCATCGTATGAGTCCGAATTCGAGACTCTATCCGGCGATCCGTCCAAACCCTACACAGCCTACGGACCTAATGTCGCTGAAAACCAGACCGCCGCCACTGCAGGCGGTGAAGTTGAGGAGGAAGAGGAGGAAGATCTATTTGGTAGCGACGACGAGGAGGAAGACCCCGAGGCAATTCGGGCCCAGAAAGAGCGTCTAGCTGCCTACAGAGAAAAGAAGGCAGCTAAACCCAAGCCTGTTGCTAAGTCCATCGTTACGCTAGAGGTCAAGCCTTGGGGTAAGTAAAAGAAAATCACCCCTTCGTGGGTTATATCGTTAACAACCCCTGTTTTCTAGACGATGAAACCGATATGGTAGCCCTGGAAGCATTGGTCCGCAGCATTGAAAAGGATGGTTTGCTCTGGGGCGCTTCCGAATTGGTTGCAGTTGGATTCGGTATCAAGAAACTAAAAATTATCCTCGTTGTCGAGGATGAGAAGGTGTCAACTCTCGATCTCCAGGAGGAAATCGAAGGCTTCGAGGATTACGTTCAGTCTTCGGATGTTGTGAGTCTGATTACTGTCTCTGAATTTTTCATTGAAAAGCTAACATTTATCATCAGGTTGCCATGCAGAAGCTGTAAAAAAAATAGCCCTTAGGACCATGTCACAATTCCATTAGGTCAAAGAAATGCGCTTACTTTCTAATTGAGCAGGATTGATCTATAAACTGTTGGTTACAACAGACCCTAGGACCTGGCCCAGACTACACCTAAGCCTATCATAGCCTGTAGTGCTCTATACAAACGTTCAATTTGATACACCGATAACTGTCTTTGATACTTTTTTCTACGCATCCAAGTTCTGGGAAGTCTTTGTTTCTAGTAACTCCACGTATAGTCCAAAGTAGTTTTGCAAATAGTGTGAGCTAGTCAAATAACGTTGAATAGAATCTTATTGACTATATTCATCCGGGGAATTAGCCTTTTACAATTTCTTGAATGACTTTGGTGGCGGGCGAAATACTGGGTGCTTCGATATTGAGAAGATGTTGGACAACTACCCAATCTCTACCAGTCTGCCGTCGTTGAGTTATTGACTTGTATGGAATCGAGCTTGGTATTTTACTGCTGGCTGCGTATTGTTGACGCGTCCTGCCCTCCGCGTTGTCGTTCGCGGCCGATGTATCAGGGATGATAAATTCTGAATATCGTATCTTGTTAGTTGACACACCACACTCGGTTCCTTGGATGTAAAATGAAGAAGTTCTCACACTGGACAGGGGCTCCATGATACAGGACGAAGTGTAATAGATATTAATGATGCTATTTTCGTCCGTATGACTACACTACAGAAACTTTTGGGTCATCCTCGGTCTCTGTTGACAGTTTGATGGAATCGAACACGTTTCTAAGTGCAAGAACCAGGAGCATGTTCTAATAAGCAGCAGATACTCATAGTCTATCACCGTGAACTTGAAATTCTAGTGTTCATTAAGAATTACCCAAATTCGACGCTAGGGCATAGCCAGGCTCTACCATCGCAAATCTTTGTCAAGTAGTTTGGAGAACCTACAGTATCCAGTGCGACAACACTTTCTAGACATACGATATTTGTAACAACAAGATTGAACCTGGATATACTTATCTATATATATATATATATATATATGTGTGTGTGTGTGTGTGTGTGTGTGTATGTACATATAAAATAAATCGATTTTATGCCTTCACAGCTTCAACTGCAGGGCCGTCGTTAATGAGGACCTCATAAGGAAGAGGCTCTTTGATTAGACGAGCACCAACAAGCCCTAATTGCCAACGCTTATACCCTTCTTGAGGAATGACAGGCGATGTCCACATGCCGTTATCACGGAAGGTATTGGTCACTCCGACAGCGACATGGACAGGTACCTTTGGAAAAAGCTCGGCGAGTTCATCCTTGTACGTATCTGCATCACGCTGCATGACCCAATCAATGCCCTTAGCAAGAGCAGCACAAAATCTCTTTTGTTTATCAAGTACCTCCTCCGTGATCGTAGCTGATTCCCGGTAATAGACGCTCCATGGCACGTCCCCCTGCGAAACCATTTCCATCGCAATCAGGACATTCGGGTTTCGCTCAGCGATCACACGAGCAGACAGGATATCTGTCACAAAATAGTCGCCCATTCCTCCCTCGAATAAGTTTCCTAACATCACGCCATCGAGATCCTGGATGTAGTCGACTGATCTCGCATCAATATCGTTTTCGCGCAGAAGCATCTTGAAGAAAAGACCGACGCTGGCGCCTCCTCCGGACTTCATTAGAACGGTGCTGCCAGCCACGTCGGCTAATTGCCATTCTGTAGAGTCTGAGCGGCGTCTAAGGAGGGCGAGAGGGCAGCGATTCGCGATTTGCGCAAAGACAGTGTAATCCGTCACACGGCTGCGGTACATTGTTGGTACCCAGATGCCGCCCAGTGCCATGTCAGCTGTTCCGTCGGCGAGTTCATCTAGTACGCCATCCCATGGTTGGGGAACTGAATAAGAAGTCTCGAGGCCTTGCTCGAGGAAGAAACCATGGCGTTCCGCGATGTATTGAGGGAGATAGTTGATGTTGAGGCCTGTGGCCGTCAGGTGGAAACGTGTCATGCTTCTGAGAATTCGAAGTAGTGGTTCACTCGAGATGTGCTTTTTTTCAAAGGGGAGGTATGGATGGAAGCGGTATTCGGACGTGAGCAATGAAGGGGAAAAGAACGTACAGAAAAGGTGCGAGCGCAGTCAGGTCATTTTGTACTTCGGCAACCTCCTTCATCACTCAATCGCCGGCGAAATTTTCTACTTTATGGCCTTAAATAATTCATAATAGTGGGGGGATGTTTAAGAGCATTTGATTTATCGTCGGAAAAGTGCGAAGCTCGGGATCGCAAAATCCCGATTAAGATACAGTCCTATCGGCGTCCCACCCAATGAGAATGTCACAGTAGAAGATAATCTTGTACTATTGACAGTTGTATAGCTATTAATGCTCTAAAACATATGGTACTCGACATCAATTCCTGCTATCGCATCGCCACCCACGTCCAAGTCCTCGAGTTCGGGCCACTGCGCAGCCGAACTCAGCATCTCACTGAGGGCAAAGGTATTAGTTGCTAGCATATTCGACATGACGTGAGCACTATTTTCATTTACAGTGCCCATGCTGTCACTCGTCGACGGTTGCAGTTGCTGCAGCAAATCCTTTACTTGATGCTCGAAATGTGCCCGACTCTGACGCACAACTTCAGCATCATTGGTGAGTAGCCAATCAATAGTTGCTGAGGAGAGAGCATCAAAGATATCCCGACAACCCACTGCCCCCTGGAAATTCTCTGAGAGGGCTGAAAGTGTCGATGCACATGCTTGAAGAGCAGAAATACTATGTTTAAGCGGGTACTCGCCGCGCAGCTCCTTTGAATACCAAAGACCATATACAACACCGAGTCCGGCGATGAATAGACTGTGAACCGTTTTCCAGTAGATATCAATTTTCCCTTCTCGCTGAAGGAATTTGATGCTGGTGATAAGCTGGCAGGAAGCTTCGAAAGCTATTGTCAATTCTTCCGTTGATGGATGCGAGACTACGGAGTTCGGCCGGTAGAGTAGAAGAATGCAGCTGTAGTAGATACTGTCCCAGTAGGCCGGACAGGCAAAGATTGAAGCTGGATGAGCTTTGCTAGGTGTTGGGATAGTATCATACCATTGCTGCAGACGTGGTTGGATATCTTTGATCCAGGCAGCGTAGTCTGGTTTGGGCCAAGCAATTTTCGGAGCCCATGACTGACTGTGCTGCACATGTCTGATTTCAGACTCTAATCTTGACATGGCGAACAAATGGTTATGGGCTCGTTGGCTATGGACGTCAAACCCCTCCAATTCGCTTCCCAACGTTGGATAAGTTGTTGTCATGAGTGGATCAGGAAGCTCGACCCGTATGCTTTCATCAATGATCCCCAGGGGCCGACCAAGTGTGATACTTAGAAGACGGTCAAACTGGTAAGTAGAGTGCCACAACCGGCGGCGATCATGCAATAATTTGGGATCCATACTAAGGATTTGTTCCTCGGTTTCCCAGTGTATACCAGTATCAATACACAAACGAAGAGCAGTGCCAGTCAAATGCCACAAGCTTCCCCATGAAGGACATCGGGCTACAAATTGTGATAATAGCAGCACCACTCGAATAGTCTCGAGGTCGCTTTTGGCGTAGGTGATGACCTTTTCGATGAGACAAACGGCAGAGCGGAAACAACCTTCTCTTTGGGATGATCTACCCCCCGACGGATTTGGAACGTCGCAGAGTGCGATAGCAAGAATCATAAACGTGGTGAATATGTCTTTCTCCACTTCTCGATCAGAAGTAGAGCAATTGCTCATGTGACGATAGGCGCTTTCAACGGCTTCCTCGACCTGCACTCGGTCCATGATTGGCAGGTGAGGAGACCGGAACTGAAAGTAGACGTGGACCAGATGGTCTGCAACATTGCGGGGTGGAAAGGAAGCTTCGGATACTGGGTTAATTGGAGTGTTGTCGTATTTATTTTGCTCGGACACTGAAGGAGCATGCAAGGTGTCAACATTGACTGCTGCCATGACCAGCTTTGCGAGTGTAATGCCGCCACTTTGTCCTAGAAACCGTGGCTGTCTGGAAGGCTCAACGACAATATTCTGAACACTTTTAATCACATCCTCTTGAATGTTTCGTGAGCTTCCCTCGGAAATCCTTCCTGTACTCGCCGGTGAGTTCGTTTGTAGCGCGGTAGTGACATGTCCTCCAGTGACTGGACTGGCGCCGTACTGGGCGCGTGTTTGAAGATTTTGGACTTCACGGGTCAGTGTCTCGACCTTTGTTTCGAGATACGACACGTAGTCTCGGGGTATCTAGTAGAATAATTGAGCTATGGTAAAAGTTCAACATTCAGTGAGCCCACCTCGGCTTGCTTTCCTGTGTCGTAGCTTAAGCACGGAACACGCGCACGTTCGCAGTTCGAGCAATTAGGGAGTTTCTGATCGCACTATACTCTTGTCAGTGCTATGACGCTGGAAGCAAAGAATCGCCATCAATACCCTTTGCTTTCTCCGCCGACACCTATGCATCGATATTAGCCTCCAGTCGCTGTTGGAATGATTCAACATTGGGTTCCATCTCACCTCTGACAAGCTGCCATTCCTTTCATCTTTCCTCTTTGCTTTTTGCCATCCACTATGCTTCAGCTTCAGATCAAGGAGACGACAGTGGGATTTCGATATGTAAGAAATCTGGCGACGATTCGGGAATGTCCTACGGGTCGACATCGGGGAATCCCGACTGGGTCGCTTGTCGGGGCTGGCTATCTGTTATCTTCCAGCAGACCTATCAGCGCCTCAGTACGACTTTTTGGAGCATGGCATATCTCGACATCAATAAGTCTTATCAAGCTCGTTTGAACTCAATCATGTCGTCAGGCGTTCTCCTTACTACTCACATGGCTGGACGTGCTGCGCCAAGGGGTATATTAACCTGAGTAGAGACGGCTTCATGGTCGCCACATTGGACGGTCTTGTCTTGTGTGAATAACTACAAAATTAAAACTAAATTCTATTGCCATAAATCCGAACAAGCACAATGGACGCACCGGAGAAGCCTCCAGTGGTCATGACTACAGATAGCAGTGTCGAGCCCGAAGCACATGGCACAATTACTGAGATCTACATTGATCCCGCCAAAGAGGCTGCGGTGATGAGGAAATTCGATAAATATGTCTTGCCAGTTTCCGTGGTGTTTCTTGTCCTTTCAACCTTGGATCGAAATAATGTGAGTGTTCTGCTGTTTTATTGTTCTGAAGATCTCCATGACTAACGGACGACAACGTTAGCTTGGGAATGCGGTTGTATTCGGCTTCGACACCGACCTTGGGCTTGTGGGTGGCCAGTTCGGCAATATCAACACTCTTTCAAGCGTCTGCACTATACTATTCGAACTCCCATGGGTGCTGGCAGTCAGGCGCTTTGGAGCCAATAAAGCGCTCGGCGTTTCTCTCCTTTCATGGAGTATCTGCACTCTCGGAACCGCCTTTATCCAAAACTATGCACAGGCAATCATTGTTCGCATGCTACTTAATGCATGCGAAGCTGGTCTTGCGCAGGGATTCGCCTATCTTTTCACCACCATCTACCCACGCGGAGAGGCAGGAAAGCGTATCATGACAACAAATCTTTCTGCATGTATCTCTGGCGCTTTTGGAGGCCTCTTTGCATACGCTATCCAGCTCATGGGCGACAGGCGTGGACTCGCCGCCTGGAGATGGCTGTTTATCGTTGAGTTCTGCATCACTGTGGTCGTTGGTGGTATTGGCTTGTTCTTCCTTCCATCCTCGGCTGAAACAGCATGGTTTTTGAACCCAGAAGAGAAAGAAATCATGCGCCTAAAAAAGCAGCGCGACATGATTCACAGAGGAGATGAGAAATTCGATCGGAAGTGGATCAAGATTGCTCTTACTGATCCCTTTGTCTACCTTCTCGGTATCGCTTTCTTTACGTCTTCTGTTGCGATTAATGGATTCGGCGTTTTCCTGCCTACTATTCTCGCTGGTCTTGGGTAAGTGATACCAGACTGAAAACATACACAGTTCAATCGTCGACTCATTTCGCTGACTCATCTTTTTCAATCTAGATACGCTTCTCTTTCAGTCAACTACATGACCATTCCTGTCTATGTCCTCGGCGCTATATCTCTTGTGATCCAGGTCTACTTTTCAGACAAGATGAAGAAGCGCGCAGCATTCATTATTGGAAGCTGCGTACCAGTTGCCATTGGATATCTTGTTTGTGTAGGTACTCCCAATGCTCATGCCGGCTACGCTGGGATGTTTATTCTCGTTCTGGGTAAGTACGATATTTTCGATCCTTTATTACAGTGCTAACAGTCATTTTGAAGGCCTCTTCCCGATTTCAACTCTGGCCGTAACCTGGATCGCCACCAATCTATCGCCAGACGACAAACGAGCTATTGGTATGCCCGTAGCCTATTCCATTGCCAACATATCAGCCTTGGTATCCTCACAGCTCTACCCTGATCAGCAAGGCCCTCGATACATTCAGGGCAATGCTATTTCTGCTGGGTTGACGGTCGTTGCAGCGTTCTTGTACGGTGGTTGTTGGTTGCTACTCAAACGCAGAAATGCGAAAAAGGAAAAAATGATCGCTGATGGGGCTACTACCAATGGTCTTGAGGGGGATAGGAGTTTAGATTCTATGTATATTCTATAACGCGGTTGCGAATGTGAACAAGCCGGACTCTTGATGGCGGATTTCGAAATGACTATTTTCTATAGCAGCGGCTTCAGATAGGCGATCAGATTATGATATTTATGAATGCTTCTTCTACTGAATGATGAAAATCCGGCACGATAACAGTTTAGACGAAAGTTTAGAGGCTTGAAATATCACTCAAATAAAAGTCTAAAATTGAGTCACGTTAGGGATCAATGATATTACTCCGTCGCTAGTTGCCGATAGCTGAGCCTTGTAGGACGAAAGATATGAACCAGATATACTATATTACGAGGTCGTGAATATTGTGTAAGCTTTTCTGTTCTTTATCGGACAGCCGAATTCAAGATAGGAGAAATCCCGCCAAAGACTTCATCGGAGTCGAAGATCGGGAATTTCCGATATCAAAACTAGAGTAGGAATAATTCAACGAGCCCGGTGTATCAGTTTCTAGCAGTTCGTATATCTTGAAGCACTACTAAAGAGTTCTGAATATGGTCTGAAATCATCACACATCAAAAGATCGCTGACTCTGATCGGGTATAATGGCGCCCAAAATCACTCTCTACACAGCTCACCACTGCCCCTTTGCGCACCGAGCGCAAATCGCCCTCCGCGAACTCGAGCTCGAATTCGAGACAGTGATCGTGGACATCACCATTCCGCGCACTCCAGAATACCTCGTTATCAACCCACGAGGACTCGTTCCAGCCCTGGTCTACAATGGTCAGGTACTGACCGAATCTGCACTAATCACAAAATTCCTTGTTGACTCCCATCATCCCACGCATCTACTCAAATCCAGTTCCGAGTTAGATGGCGCTAGACAGCATTACGATGTTGATTTCTTTGTGGAGACGTATTTCAGCAAGGTTCATGTGTTTTTTGACAAGGCTGTTTATTCCAAAACGGCTGAAGAGACCGCGGCAGCAGCGAATCAGTATGTTGATGCTGTTTTGAAAGAGGTTGAAGTTCTTCTGGAAGATGCTGAGCCGTACTTTGGGGGATCGAAGCGTCTAACGCTGGTAGAGGTACTACTACTTATCCCTGGTTTTTTGCTTAAATAGCCCAGCGTTATAATAGCTTGCTAACACAAACCGTCCACAGGTTCAAACGGGATCATTTCTTCTTCGCGTCCTTGCATTGCCCAATCACGAGCAAATCTTGCCACGTTTCTTACTCGAGTCCCTACAGACGAAGGCGCCAAACTTTTGGAAATGGGCCAATGCCGTTGTGGCCGAGAAAAGTGTTACTTGCGTGTGGGATGAGGACGATGTTGTCAAACGTACAACAGCACGAATCCACCGATGAGCCAGCTTCAAGAAGTTTGTAGTCATATGCCACTCTGTATTGATGCTCCGAATGAGCTATGCTCGTGATGTCACATATATAGTAAAGAGTATCGCAATTAGACAATGTCGTAGGAGGAGGATCAATCAATAACCGGAATGTCCGATGACACGGAGTTTCGGCTGACTAACGGAGACCCAGCCAATCACGTGCCGTATAGCCCGCCCCCACCGTTGCTTCCCCTTCTGCCTCCTGTGCATGGCAGCTCAGCTTCTTCCCTCTTGGTCTCATATATTCATTCTCAATCGTCGCCTTCAGCTCTATCCTCTTTCGACCTCATCCTTAGTCTCTCTGTGAGCATCGGAGAAAAGAGGTTTGGCGTGGGCTGAGCTCGCGTGACATCTAGCAATTAAGTTCGACCGTCTCTCGGATCCGGCAAAATTTCTGTCTCTCCACATTGAATTAATCAGAAAACATCAAATCAACCACGCAATATTCGCAAACATATCGGATAGCAACCATGTCAGCTTCCAGCAACAGTGGCGCAGAAGACGGCGGTAAGAGAAAGCGGCCTAGTAAGTGCCTTGCCCTGGCGTTGAACATTGCAACACTCTGGAGAAGAATTGGCGCCTACAGCTCCACGCTGGCTGTCAATCTTCTTTTTTCTTCTCCCATTTGACCGTTTCCTTCCTTTCTGCCTTACCCCTCAACCTCGCATCAAACGCCTGCGCATCAATCTTCCCCAAGCTACTGCCTTGCATGGCGCTATAAGCTTTTTTTTTCTTTTTTTTCCCCTGTTAATTCGCCGTCGGATCTTGGATGCTTCAACACATCAGGTCCTTGTCAAGTTACTGATCACTATGGGTGCAGGGACCCAGTCTTGTCCTCCTCCGGAGCTGCCCCAGCTCGTCGCCGAGCAGCATGTCCCGGTTGCGCCTGGCGATAAAGATACAAGACGTTTGATCGTCGTCTTGTCGAATGCCAGTCTCGAAACATATCGATCTTCACATGGCGGCCGCAACGGTCGCGAGGAAAAATATTCGCTTCTCAACAGTGACGAGCATATTGGTGTGATGCGCAAGATGAATCGAGATATCAGCGATGCCCGTCCTGATATCACTCACCAGGTACGTCTCTTTGTAGGCGTGAAATGATAGAAAGAAACTGACAAGTGTAGTGTCTGCTTACCCTCCTCGATTCACCCATCAACAAAGCCGGCCTGCTCCAAATCTACATCCACACCGCCAAAGGCGTTCTCATCGAAGTCAGCCCGACTGTACGAATTCCTCGTACATTTAAACGATTCGCCGGTTTGATGGTACAGCTGCTACATCGACTGTCCATTCGCTCCACCAACTCGCAAGAGAAACTGCTCAAAGTCATTAAGAACCCTATCACGGACCATCTACCGCCCAACTGCCGCAAGGTCACTCTGAGTTTCGAAGCGCCCGTCGTCCGAGTCAACGAATATATCAGCTCCCTTGGTCCTAAGGAGAGCATTTGCGTCTTTGTCGGAGCCATGGCCAAGGGTCGCGATGACTTCGCCGATGAATTCAAGGATGAAGCAATTGCTATTAGCAATTACAGTCTCAGTGCCAGTGTCGCTTGCAGCAAGTTCTGCCACGCCGCTGAAGATGTCTGGGATATTATCTAGTCGATCGGGCGCTATGTGTCCAAGGTAACAGGCTCAAGGATTATCCAGTCGCTAACCGCAAGCTCAGTTACGGCCTGTCTATCAACTGTTCTGCTTCTCCCTGCTATCAGATCTGGATTTTGATCAACTTTTCGGCCAGTATTTCTGTTCCGCCACTGGGGTTTTTTTTTTATTCTGTCCAGAAAGACGCCAGTTGTAAGGTAAGGGCTCTGATAACAACATCTCGGTTCTTTCTTATATGGCCCTTTCTGTTTGACTTTGCTGTCGAGGTTTTCTTTGCGGTGTGATCTGATCTGTTTTTACAACCAAAACGTGGCCAGGTCTCTAGCAAGCCTCTAGAATCGTCTGTCAAATAATTACGTTGACGCGATCCAAACACAACACTCGAGGTAGAGACTTACGAGCGAGCCATTTTGCTCTATGCTAATTATATCGACGAAACCCGGCCTGCTGATCAGACGAATCTTACACCGTGACCGATGGAAGACCTGATACGGGATTTGACCATGAAATAAATGAATGTATATATTTGTTTAATGATGAATATCAAAATTTGACTATCAAATCGCTCTATCCTACAATGTAGATCAATGTGCCTAGCTAGAAAGGTAGACATGTGAGGACTGCGGGCTTCCTGCTTCCTCTTCTTGTGGGTATATCCTCCCCCTGCTCTTCCGCCTACGCATCTTTCCACATGCAACCTATTCTAAATACACCAGTTGACGATGAAATCAATGGAAGACGCCGTCCGCCCTTCTATGGAGGGATTTAGGGGAATACCTCCATAGAAGCATTGAGACCTGGACATCTCATCTCAACGCATTAGAATCACACCTTCTCTACCATCACCATGCTTTGACTCGCAGCCACTCATCACGCACAACTTTTCATTTTTGGCCTTTGGTCTGGTCTTCGAAACAGATCAATTATGTCTACTGTACACCGAGTCTTTGCACGAAGGAGAAGAGCGGTTGTATCCTGACGGATACTCGTCATGGAGAACTTCGACTGGCATTCATTAACAACCTGAGCCGAAGAGATTGCCTCTGAAATCGTTAGTGAGTACTTCTTCGCCGTCGCAAGTGCAATATGTGAAGGAAAGTCTGTTGTGCAGTCACCGTGGGCGTTGCGGAGTCGACGTTGATTTGAGATTCGGATCGGGCTGATGGAGATTGAGTATCATGCTGCTGCGTGGGACGGATACGGTACAGTCATTCTTTACTTTCAAGCCTATTACTGCTGGAGCAAATAATACTGGCAAATGAGATGAGATAAAGCTTGAAGATGAATGTCGACTACTTTTCAGTACAGGCGATAACAGATCTGCCCGCGAATTTTCCGGAGTCTGGAAACCCATTTGGAGAAACTCGTATGGAGGACGCGGATCTCAAAGTGCAACTACACAGCCATTGCGGGAATGAACATGACATCAAGTACATTTATTGGTATTAGGGTCCTAGTATTGCTGGCGAGGACTTGAATGACCCGAGGTTTGCTACGATACTTCCCACAGATATCGCCAATATCACTGAAGCATTGAAAAGATGCTGTCGCGACCTTTAATTTTAGAATACGATGGTGCTGATCATCCAGCTGAGCAACTATTGGAAAGTGCAATGCGAGGCATATTCAGTCGATTACGCGCCGATGGATGTTCAGCATGCGAAACAGAGATTTATGAGCATTCATGGCTTGATGCTTTGGATTCCGATGATGATAGCATAGCTGATTCAGACGATCAAGCCAACAATCTGAACGGCGTCGAAAGATAGCTCGTGACCTTCGTACTGCGAATTTGTTTGGCTATCGAAGAGCGTTCCTTCGGCGTATTCTTGCCAAACAACGAATTAAATAAAGACCTCAATTTGAACTTCCATTGGTCCAGCCACCTCCTTATACTTGCGGTATTCACAGAGAATCGGTATGGCCTTTGACGTGTCATTTTGTCCCCATAGCATTGGAAATAGTGGAACTGGAGTCTGGACACCGGAGGGATTGGGCAGTTATGAACCACCTGCTTTTTATTAACAGAGGGGACGTTTTTGCGGTGAGGAAAGTCTCCTGAATGGAAGTGGATCTTCCACCACCAGATCATTTTTGGGGCAAGTCGGTCAGCATCACTTGCGATTATTGTCGTCAACTAATTGTTGATTAGCATATGGCCAGAAGATTCAATACGGAGGATATTCTACAAACGAAATAAGAGGTGAGACTAGCGACACCCTTTGTCGCTTCGCTGTTCGTCCGGACGGTACGACCCGCGTACCCGATGCTAATCATTTGTAAGGCTTGTAAATGATTACCGGTAGTCTACGAGGTGACAGTTAGGCGTTCGTATCGTGATACCTATCGACACGATCATGCTAGTTGACTGAGAGTATCCACGAAGTGTATACACAGTGGGGTGAAAACGGACTTGTCACCGAACGATTGGAGACATCTGACATACGATCAGGTAACTTGCAACAAGTTGTTTAGTACGTATGTCATACATTTAGGTAAGTCAACTAAACAATTGGCCAGGATGAAGTGTGACCCGACTACAGCACGAATGCCCAAATCATCTCGCCAATAATGGTCGACCGTGACTACTGCTTGAGACTTTGGATGGATCCCGTGCATGCAGAAGCCCTAATCCATAACCAGACACGAACCGCCTCAGAAGGGCAGAATAGAAGAAGAAGGGCAGCCTATCAGCAGTTACATTTTCTGCTTTCGTCTAATTATTCCTCTCCCTCTGAAACGCTCTCTTTGTTCCGACTTTCGCCCTGATTCTGATCCCATCTTGGATTTCCTATTTTGCTCAGATACATCTACGACCCTCGCTCGGAGAAGTTGTACGCGAGAAGAAGCACGGGTCTGGACCTTTTATTCTAGCAAACTAATTATTTCGTTATTCCTTAAAAGATAGCCAGTTTCGCCCCATTTTTTGTCCTACTCGCGCCCTCTTTCTGACATCCTCATCCGTGCCTTCTTATTTAGACTTGAAGTTGTGTTGGTTGAGTTTCACGTGGATACTCTCCATACTACCTACCGGTATGAATCGATCTGGTTTGTCCACGCATCGCTTCACTTGTTAGCCTTTACTCACTAGGCCAAAGGTACTAACTGAGTAAGTACATAGTACACACGGCGTACCTGATTATGGCACACTTGTCACGCTTAGAGAAAAGTAACTATACACGGGTCCTGTCAACTATGGAGCTACGTTATCAAGTACATTGCTGTTCTTCGGACCAAGGGTCTGGCTAGTGAGGATTAGGTAGAATTACCTAGATAGTCGTTCTTGCCCACTAATTATACTAGGTTTACTGGGTTGACAGTGGTTGGTAAACTCGGTCGTTTGTAAATTTATAGAGTAAGTAGATTTGCAGTATAGGTAGACCCTTCTTCTCTTGGCTTGTTCATTAATACCTAACTACCCATTCGATACAAATATTAACTTACTTTTTGTTTTCTAATACTTATCATTCTTCTTTACAGCATCTTTTCAACACTGCTTTGTCTTTCACATTCCATTTCGTCATTATCTGTACAATCAACATGCCCCTCTCCCACCTCACATTGACAGTCTCCCACCTCCCAACGTCCACATCTTTCTTCTTGTCATGTCTGCAACCCCTCGGCTACAAGTTCATCGGCCGTCATGACGAATACATCGGTTTCGGCTCTAAGGCCGATGAACCCGCTGATTTCTGGCTTGCGCAGGAGCAGCCTGGGTAGGTCCTTTCCCGCCTCGACCCTCATACTACATGGCTGACACTATATGGTGATGAAGAACACCAGCAGGCGCGGCACACATCGCCTTCCCAGCCCCCAGTAAAGAAGCCGTAAACACATTCTTCATCTCTGCCCTCAAAGCAGGCGGCACAATCCACGGAGAGCCCAAATGCCGCGACACCGAAACGGGGTATTTCAGTGCTGCTGTTGTCGATTTTGATGGTAATAGTATCGAGGCTGTTTACCGACCTGATCCTGCCAGCACCACCACGAAAAGTGAGACGGGCTCAGTGGCAAGATCGGAGCGGACGACGACAAGGGGCCCATCGGCGCTGCAGACGATTAAAAATGGATCTGTCGTCTCGAGAGCGAGGTCCGTGAGGACCACAGAGGATAGAGCTGTGCAGGCTGCAATCGAGAATATTCCGCCGTCAAGGGTGAAGATGTTGGATCAGCAGGCACCTGCTTACCAGCAACAGCAGGCATATGCTCCGGTGCAACATAGCAGTGATAGTAGTATATCCGCGAAAACGATTATCGGAACTCTGCTTGGAGCTACGGCTGGCGCTGCGCTGGCATATGCCATGATCAAGGGTGACTCATCTTCGAATTCGTCCTCGCCGCCGCAGTCATCTGCGCCTGTTCCTGCGCCGGCTCCATCTCAATACACTCAGCAACCGTTACCACCACAGCAACAGCAACAGCCACACCAAATGTCCATGTCTCTTCCCATGCTGATGCCCATGCTCGGCCCTGCGCCGGGCTACCAAGAGCAGCAACAGCAGCAACCCGTCTACCGCGCTCTTGAAGCTCCTCCCACCGTCCTCGCCCCATCTCAAGCAGCGCGCAGCGTCTATACAGCCAACGACGCAATATCAGCATATACACGCTCGACAGCACCAAAAAGCAAATCTCCGCGCGCAGACACCATCTACGAAGAGACCGAATACTACCCGCCCATAACCGAGGGATCCGTCCATCGATCACTCTATTCTCAAGAATCCAGCATCACAAATGGCGGTGGAAGCAGCGGTGGTGTACGACGCACTTCAAACGGAAGCATATACGCAACCCGCGACCTCCCCATCCGCGCAATCGAGTATGGGATGAGCACCGTCTCAACCTCACAGCATTCGCAACCGCGTTCCGAGAAGGTACGATCAAAATCGTACCCCTGTGATCCCAGCACGTTTATAAGTAGCTATGCTGAAACGCGCCAGCAGCAACAGCAAGGGCACATCATCGGCGAAGCAGAAAGTGACTTTTCATCAATATCGACGATCAAACCAGTCGCAAAATCGGTTGCGTCTTCGCATCGTTCGTCGGCGACGATGAAGTCGAGTAGTAAACACTCAACGCACCGCCATGAAGAAGACCTCATCGACGCCAGAGGAGGTGGTAGTACCGCATCATCAACGCGCACATCATCAGCATCAGCAGCGCACAAGGTCGCGCTACCAGACAGTCGACCAGGCTCGACATACACATCAGCAACAAAGACCTCCAAACGCAGCAGCGCATCAACAATCAAAGACCTCAGACGCGAACGCGACCCAGTAGACGCCTACGAGATCCCGCTGCCAGCGTCGGCGGCCCCAAGTACTGTCTTTCTCGACGCGGTGGTCGACATCACGCCGGAAGATAGTATAAGCCAAGTCGGGGTCTCGTCCCACAGCCACCACCAAAACAACACAAACAAGTCCTCATCCGGACGCTCGCACCGCTCTAGGTCCGGTCCTTCATCCCAGTCACAAGCCCCGTCGTCCGCGTCCAAACGGGAAAAGGATGAAGACTCTGCCAGTAAATTCGATCAACCCCTCAAACCGAGCGATAGTATCAGCCAGGTATCGAGTAATCACCGCCACTCCTCGCACCATAGCCACCACAGCCATAGTCATGGAGGGCACCGAGGTTCCTCGAGGGTTAGTACGAGCGAGCGCTCCGGTTCTGGGAAGAAGAGTCATTCCGGGGGGTCGGTTAGGAGTGGGCATTATTGATCCATCAACCCTTTTCTTTCATCTCTTTTCTCCTTTTCTTTGGGGTTCTTTGAGGTTCTCTTGAGTCCATCTGGATACATTAAAGCGACAGAAACATATTTGAGTGGTAGAGCGGAGCAACAGGACAGACGTGATAAGCTAATGACATACATGCATGCGTTATATTGACTGGTTTGGCGTGAAGACGGTTGAGATGGATCTGATAATTGTTATCTATATTATATGATTATGGCTTGTTTAACTACACAATGAACACTTGCCCAAGACTCGACAAAGTCTACTTACGAAAGAAATATCGATCAACAATGATAATCTTGATTTCTGATATCCAGTATCGAAACGACATCCCGCCGATGATGAATGATAATTTGTCATGTCATGATGATTGCATAAAGAACACACGCAAGACGAAACAACGCACAACAGGATGAGAGAGAGCAGACCCGACGCAAATATGGGAAATGAGCTTTGAAAAAAAGAGGAAGCCATAAAGAGGTGAAAGATCCAAGAACCACGACAAAAGGACGCCAAGGCTACATATTCTCCGATCTGCAATTCTAATGGTCGTTTTCGCATTGTTTTGTTTCGCAAAAAAGCAGAAAAAAAACAAAGGCATAATCAGCCACTAGAAAACCGAGTCGAGGCCGTTAACGAGATCGATTCAATCGTTCCGAACTTTTGAGCGAACCGATGAAGCAGTAATTTTCCGATCTTCAAGAGAAGCAAAGTATCGTGTCATTTCGGATTAAATTGCATATTTGCGCGTCCATTCTCGAGCTGTGGCATCGTACCGGGCACGGTCTGTCTTGTAAACATGGGCAATCTCAGGCACCAATGGGTCGTCGGGGTTGGGGTCTGTGAGCATGGAGCAGATCGACAGGAGGACTGCATATGTTAGGAAATATCAACAGACAGAGAGAGATAAACGCACCCTTTGAGATTGTAAGAGCAGGGCTCCATTGGTCCCTCAAAATATCCAGACAAATGCTACCGTTGGAGTTGATGTTGGGGTGATATATGCGAGTGGTGAAGTTGACTTTGGGGGCCTTGAAGGGATAATCTGTCGGGAAATGGATCGCTAGGAAGAAGACACCACCAGAGTATGGCGAGTCGCTGGGACCCATGATGGTTGCCTGCCAGTGGAACTATCCAAGTCAGTCAGTATGGTTTCGATTGCGGGTCTGACGGCGATCAGCCTGACGGTACAGATCGGGTTCACATACCAAATCATCTCCAATAGGGCCGGCAGAGCAGGAAGAGGGCGGATCACTTATAAAAATCAGTCATCATCCAGATATAAAATTAGGCGTTAGAAGCAAAGTGTAGAGTTTGCCGATATTCAGTGATATCGCATGCCCCGCTATCGCACTGGGAGACACGCAACACGCGACAAGAATACGACGATAGGATGTTAAACATAAACATACCGTCCGAGATCAGTGAGTTCCTTGTTGATGCGCTTCAAAGCCATTTCGACTGGTTATGTGTTGTGTGAGGGCTGAGTGAGATGAGGACTCTGTGACGATGGCGAGGGGTTAGTAATCGGCGTTCAAGAGAGAAAAATCGAATTAATATCGAGAAAGAAGCGATCTGATACGTGGCCGGCAGGTAAAATAATTACAAACTCACTTGAAAGATAGAAGGCAACAAAAGTCGTGGTCTCGTGTGTGTAGAGGCAGAGAGAGCGAGGAGAGAAGAAAGAGAGAGAGAATGAATGATGACAGACTCAAAAGAGGGAAAGGAAAGAAAGGCGCAGACTTAGTCAGGCCGCGCTAGGCCGTTTGTGGACCGTGTGGGATGGAATAACGCCGAATTTGTATCTATATTGGTAATACCGTTACACTCGTAAGGTACTCACCACGCAATTCTGGCATTTTCTACGCGCGGCTGTGCGTTTGCTTACAGTACGCCCGATGGACGCCTTATCGATGCCCCTCTTCCAGTACGCCGTTACCCTGGTAACTTACAGCTGTTACGTGCAATCTGATAGGTACATCAGACATGTATATTCAATCTTTCTCTTCATGCTCCTCTCTAACACTATCATTATAAATAGTGACAGAAAAGAAAACTCTGCTTGCCACCCGCTTCTGAGCCCAAGAGTTTGCGGCTGTGGCGCCGCTGGTAGCAGATACCAATTACATACAGCCTCGTTACGAATACATACCACGGATCACTCAATGACGACGGTGGATCTACAATCATCCCATTTTTTCGCTCACTGTTAGTAACGATTTAGTAAGCCCAAAAGTTGAAGTTTATTATATTGACAAGATCTTCATGCAAGGTACAGTTGATCTACATCTGGTCAGATGCTTACTTCTTGTTATCATCCTTCGTACAACTATCGGCACGAGAGACAAGAGATATCGGTTTGGCCGGAAGAACGTGATCGATTGCCCCGCAATACGATAACCTTCTGATACAGATAACGATACATTACATACACTACAACAACTATACGGAAATCCACTGCCGCACCTTTTTACATATCGGAAATTTATATACAATTATGCCCTGCTATGTGCAACCAACTCCTGCTTTAACTTTCCTCCTTGGTGCAAACGAATCAAACAAACGCCTGGATGCCGGTCATCGCGCGGCCGAGAATGAGCGCTATATACAATGTCAGCATCGTTCCATATCTAGGAAGTAGGGGGCGTCTTACCGTGAATATCACTCTGGCCCTCGTATGTTTGAGTAACAAAAAGGTTGGCTACGTGGCGGCCTATATGGTATTCATCGCTGGTAGCATTGCCACCGAATATTTCTTGCAGACTGAAAAAGGTCAGTTTGAATACGCCCGAAAAAATAAGGAGGCAACTTACGTGCGAGCGTTGGCCAGCGAACGATCACAGTTCTGCCTCTTGATCATCGATATCATCTCCGGCGTAGATTTGCCTGCGTCCTTGAGACGAGCCACTTGGATCGCGGCAAGAGTGCCAAAAGCAGCATCCGTAGAAGCATCAGCCAGTTTCTTCTGGACTAGCTGGTATTTGGCCAACGGGTTCCCCTTGAACTGCTTACGGTCCAGGGCGTATTCTCTTGCTCGGCTGATTGAGTCTTCCAATGCGCCGGTGACGCCAAACGCAATACCCAAACGGGCACTATTGAGGCAGGTAAAAGGTCCAGACAGACCTTCAACATCCGGCAACATATTCTCCACTGGGACAGGGCAGTTATCCATCTGAATCATGCCCGTAATCGATGCACGCAAAGCAGTCTTGTTTTTGATGGCAGGAGTCTCCAGGGTTCCAGGAGGACATTTGCTTCGCTCAATCAAGAACCCCTTGATCTTCCCCGTACTCTCCAACTTAGCCCACACCAATAGCACATCGGAAATCGGTGAATTGGTGATCCACGTCTTTGCCCCCGAAAGACTATAAAATCCCTTTTTTGTAGGGTGTTCACGCGCAACAGTCTCCATCGAACCGGGGTCAGACCCATGATTCGGCTCCGTCAAACCGAAACAACCCAATAGTTTCCCCTTGGCGAGTTGTGGCAGGAATCGATCCTTTTGTTCTTGCGTACCGAATTCGTGGATACCGGTCATGATGAGTGAGCTTTGCACTGACATTCCTGATCGGTATCCAGAGTCCACGCGCTCAACTTCCTTTGTAATTAAGCCGGATGCGACTGTGCTTGCGCCGGCGCAATCATAGCCTTCGATTGAGGCGCCGAGGAGACCGATTTCGCCCATTTCTTCGAGGATTTTGCGGTCGTAGTCTTCTTTTCGGTAGGCCTCTACCAACAGAAAGTAAGCAACTGTTCCCCATGTTCAATGAAATAGAAAGAAACTATACCAAGTACTCGCGGCATCAACCGCTCCTGACAGTATTGCCTGGCAGTATCCTGGATAGCCAGTTCTTCCTCTGTGAAAAGCTCAGAAGCAGCAAGAGGATCCTCCCAGTTGTAGGTCGCGGTTGAAGATGCCCATCGGCGGGCCTGATTGTGAGCGAGGGGTGAAGCTCGCAATTGCCGTGCGGCTGAGCGGAGAAGTGAGCAGTTCATTGTGTATATCAATTGATCGGCGAATCTGGTCCAGGGAAAAGATATTAGCCATTGTCTCTGATACTCAAGACTATTCTATCGCGTGAGGGGATGTCGCGACGTCGTTGCTTACGGCGATTTGAACAGACTGTAACTGGAATTGAGACGCAATATAATTAACTCACATAGTCACGCTCATGACAACCTAGTGCTAGCCACTGTCAACAAAAGAGAGTGAACGAGAATTGAACAACAGAAAGCAAAGAAGCAAAGAAGCAAAGTCGAAGAGCATCCTTATCTAATATCTCCAGCAGAATAAGTTAACCGGCACGTTGTCCGACCGCGGCGCTGCGGACCAATCAGCAAATTGCCGAGGGATTCACCACGCAGAGCCCCGCGACTATCCGTAAGCCCTAAACAATCGCTCCGGCTATTGGGAAGATTCAACCTGAACTCGTGTGATTCTTCAGAGCTGAATGCAGATTAAATTGTATCAATCAGACCCGGCTATTCTATGCTCATTATGCGCTCTCATAGGGCGGAGCATAGCCTCTGTCGTGGTTGGCCTTCAAAATTACCAAAAGCGGCAACGAGAAAGACGATGCCTGTTTGTTATCGAGCAAACATGCAGCTTAGACTAACGAGTATTATGTCGATCGAGGGGATAGGACAGTTTGAGGTCATCGCTGGTGGATACTTGTAGAAACTCATCAATTGGCCTATCAGATATAAAACTTGTCACCAAACGTACTCGTTAATCCCTATCATTCATTAAGCGATGCTAAATCTACCAGTATATGTCGTATATGCCAATTCCATGCAAGGATTCTTCCAGAAGAACCACATCGCAAACTAACATGTCAACAATAAACAGTCAACGAAAGAAATATCTAAATGAACTGGGAAAAAAAAAAAGGATATCCATTTTTAAAAGTTCTCCTTTCCCCAAACAAACTCAAAGTCCGGCTCTGAGTGCTGATTACATTTGATATGTAATTGACTTCCCAGACCCTTAGGCCCACAGAAGAAGACACCTGCCTCAGCTGGTGAGTGGATCTTGCGAACTGAGCGAAAGATCATGTCCCAGTTTGGTCGGCCAAAGTTTGTGGGTGCTCTCAAGCCTGTGATTGTGTCGTGCGGAGCGTTAGCGTCGTTGATCATGATGTTTGTTGCGTCGTCGGGTTTGATTTTGGCGGTTAGATACTGCTCATTCATTAGCTGCCATGGTCTGTATACTTGAAGGTAAAGAGAGGAAAAGGGCGTACAGTGTGAATCTCAATCCGACTCTCCAAATCCTGCGCCTCAATAGCAGAAAGCAAAGACTTGAACCATTCAAACGATCCGAAATCGCGACAAACCCAGAAAAAGTACACTTTGCGTAGCCGCGTCTGCTGCTTTCCGCGGCTCATTCGATACCAGATACTCTTCAAAATCGATGCAAAGGGCGTAACACCGATACCGGCTCCAACCAACATGGCAACTTCATACTTGAATACATCTTCAGATGCACTACCGAAAGGACCGTCAATGTAGAGACGCGGTAAGATGCGGCGGATAGTGGGATCAAGGTCCTTGTCGCCAGTACCAATTCGATCGATTCCGACGATGGCAGAGACGTCTTTTTTACCGTCTTTCCCTTTGTTTTTGCCAGACTCAAAGTCGCAACCCAGGGTTATGGCGAGGGCTTTGGTGAAGTTGCCGACGCAGCGGACATGGACGGAGATGTAGTCTTCTTCAGGGGCACTGGTGAGAGTGAATGGGTGGTATTGCCAGAGAGATACTTCTGGGCAGCAGAGGAAGATGTACTATCCATGTCAGTGTCATGCACTTCCTGGGTGACAAAACCACTTACCTGGCCAGCCTTGGTGATGGTCTTTTCTTTTTTGATCTGAATCTCAACGACATTACTCGGGTGCTGAATTACCTTCGAAATAACGGTCGCATGTCGCCCACGAATCTCCCTCGCCACTCTCTCCGCCAGGTAAATCACCGCCCCATAGATCCAATACTGATAGAATACACCGTTCCCCGAACAAAACGGCGCAAAATCCGCCGGAATCATACACCAAATACCATGCATTGACCAAAAGATGAAAAACACGACAAACAGGTGATGCGTATACCAGAACCGCTCAAAATTTGCGCGTCGCGGTTTCTCGACGGATGTGCTGACCATGAGCATGAGGGCGATGAGCATGATCCATCCTGTCCAGGTTGGGCCTGTTAGGAAACCAGCGCGAAGAAAGCCAGTGAAGCCCTGCCCATTCTTTGCAGATAGCTGGGCGACGTTGTTCAAGTGAGCGATTGTGTGGACCCAGGAGAAGAAGACGATTGCCCATGCGACCACTGTCATTATCGTGAGTTCTCTGCAACTTAGCAAGACTTGAGGTTTGAGTACTTACACTTGTGGAAAGTAATATTTTTGTCTGTTTGATCAATTGGTATTTTGCCAAAGTAATCATTGAGGTTGACTTACCAAATTGGATAATGCCATTAAGAGGCGTCTGTCTCAGAAGGGAGATTAATGTTCGACAGACAGCTATACAAATTAGTATGAAGCAGGTGCAATGAACTGCTATAAAGAGCAACTCACGAAGTAGAATCAAACTGATATCAAAATGCAGCGTCAATGCCGCAGCTCTGGCCACCATATATGTCCATGTGTAAGTTGCTCGGGCATCGTTCAAATTGTCCTTTTGTAGTCGTTAGCGCGAAATTATCAGGACTCCAATATGTTTGAAGTTTACCTTGAAAGCATAATTCAGGAATCCGAAAATATACACGAGGATTTGAACGAGTACGAATAAAAACACAGTACTAAACCTCCATTAGCTTGTAAAGATTCCTATACCAATAGTAGAACGTACAATCTCCGCCATCCTTCGTTGATCATCCTGATTTGTTGTAAGTCACTTTTCCGTCACCAAAAGTTGCTCAATACCTACCAGCGATCAAACTTTTGTTTTGCAGTCAACGCCTTGGGCTCATAACCATTCATCTCGCCTGACATGAGCATCCTCGTAAGAGGCGGCCATCTTGCGCGCTCGCTTTTGAATTCAACCTTATAATCGGGCGGAAATTTCTCCATATCCATTTTGCATACAGGTCAATAGGGCCAGGACCCGAGGTGATTTGGAAAGTAGCACTCCTATGTAGGAGAAGGCGATAATATAGACCAAGCTGAAATCAGTTGAAAGCTGAGTACGATCGTCAATTATATGTCATGTGGGTACTTCGACCAGCCAAAATTAAACGTATCTAGAATCGTCGAAAATGGGCGAGACCGGCATAAATAATATTTACAGACATCGGAACGAGGGGGGCAGTAGGCGGAGGGCTTGTAGGGCGAGAAGCCGTACCTAATATAAGCCCATCCTTTTTCACAAACCTACGCCAAAATCGAGGCCGCGAATACTCAAACAATCAGTTTCACGTCTGTCGCTTGACCGAGAAATTGCCGAAAACTTCGCAATATCGATCTTCGTACTGTGTACGTCTCACGCCTTATACTCACTCATTCGAGGGGCCAGATAGACGAGTTTCAGCGACGAGGGAAACGCGTCACTCAGTATGTTGGAAGATGTGGGAAGTGTCAGAGCTATCACATGTAATGGGTTTCTAACCTTCTACTGAGCGGATAAGGCTAAGAGAATTACTATTCCGTTGTTATTGATTGCTGGTACCTGAATTTTCGTGGTCATCAAATGTACAATGATGACGGACCAATGTATGTAGAGTCATCGTCAGAGTCAGGGGCTAATAATGTACACTGTGCATTCACTGCAGTGGCGCCGCCCAATATTTGGTTCGATTCAAAGAACATAGCCTGGTCAATTTAGCTCTTCCACATACTACTTACATATTAGACAGACAGAATAACGGACCCGGGATTAGATCTTATTTTTTTTTTTTTTTTTTCGAAGAAAAATAGGCGTCTCGCTAGGGTTTGGAAGTTGGGAAGCCGACACAGAAAGGCGTTTCTTACGTGTCTCAGGTTTGCCTCACCACTCGCGCTCCCGTTTCATATAGGGCGATCGGTCCTGGACACTCGCATTCCTCCGCCTTATTCTGTTCGAGTCAGCTATTTGTATTTTTACTCGACTTGACTCAGGCGTCACAGTTTCAGATGCAGAAGTTATGTGGTTGTTTGAGGTTCAATATGAACACGTTCGGATGAATCTGAAAAAGCCCTAAAAACTCCGTAAACGGCAAGGTCGGGTGCAGATGGCTTTTTCTATGGCATGTCACTATCCACACAGCCTGCATCGTTTTTCCACATTTTTTTACTCACTATATACTCTATAGGAAAGCTTTTTTTGTTGATTCTCAAAGTCTCAGATAAAAATCACAGGTTCGGTTCTGGATGCCTGAGGACGGAACAGCTCATACATACATGCCCAGATATTATGCCGACATGTATAAGAATCCCAAAGGTTAAGTCATAGGTGATGAAGATTTCCTTCTTGATATAGACTTATACTCCATTCAAAGGGTTATGTGGTCATCATTATATAATGAGGCAAGTCTTCAAGTGGCATAGGCATCCCGCACAAAATATAAAGGCAGAAAAAGTAGGATAGTAGGCTAGGCATACCTGCTTGTTCTTAGAAACTTTGCAGGCAACATATTTGATATCAAAGATACTCAAGGCTAATTTCTCATCCTCCTCTTATATGCAGAACAGTTCAAGCTTGCCGTAAGCCTGTGGGGTGTTCTTTCACACCCAATTTACCTCCTGGCCTCCTGCAGCTTTACTAAGTTGGGGCGCACCTACACAAAGGAAATTATCCACTCAATAAGCCATTCAGGATATGGGCTAGACGATGAGACGTTGGAAAAACTCCAGATTCTGCACATGTCCGGCCTCCAAAACTCCTTTGACACGATCACTCTCGAGATCGCCAGCGAGAAGCCTGAAGGTGGCGAATCGTTTACCTGGGCAGTGCAATGAGCTCCCCAGCGCATATTACCTCTGCATCGCTGTGTTGCCTGTGGAGAAGAAACGGACTTTGTCAATGTGGTCCGCGTGCCGTGTCGACACGAGTATTGTCGTACCTGCCTAGAGGATCTATTCAAAGTATCGATGACAGGTGAGAGTCTTTTCCCACCAACACAAAAGTGCTGTCGACAACCCATCGCTGACATATTCCTCGATTCTGATCTTGTGCAGCAGTTTGAGAAGAAGAAATTTGAGTTCGAAACTCCAAACAGAACGTACTGCTGCAATTCTGACTGTGCTATCTGGTTTCAAAATCACCTTATGGAGCACTGTGACCGCGAGTTAGACTACCTACTGAGCAGGTGATAATGTCAACCAAAACCAAACCAAGGATAGACTTGTCCCAAATGCCACATTGAGAGCATGCGCATGGCAAAAGCCGCTTTTAATTTTACCAGATGAAGCAATATTACCAACCCACACCAACAATGACGGCCTGAAATTGATTCCTCGCACTCAGTGACTTCCAGTCGACACCAAATTGGGTTTTCTTATTGTCGAAACGTTTTGAACGACGAGGCTACCGTTAACAGACGGGGTTTGTCTACGCAAATTTATGATGAGATCTGCAACGTCAGCCACATAAGGCAAATTCATGTTCTGGACACCTCATGAAGAGTGAATCGCAATTAGATTGGTAGACGGGCTTGATGCTCATTTCAAGGAGAACATTCGTTCAACGGAGCCCGTATCGTGACGGTAAGAACAACCCCAGAAAGACGGGCGTCGGATACATTTTCAAAGCAGATGGAAGGGATACATTCGAGGGCAATCACCCGTGCCGGTTCTGCACACTAGACAGTCGCTAACTCCTTTTGAAGTCAAATTGTCTATGCAGGTAGACATTCTCCCGTTGAAGGAGTGGAAGAGTATTTTCGGCATCGCTAAGGGCACAGTAAGGCCTGGTGACGGCTCTATGATACTACAGCGCGCTGTCATCTTGCAAAAAAAGTTAATACATATATGATTATTACGAGATTTGACATGTAGCAGATCCCTGACATAACAGTGAGACTATAGGCGAAGTACAATAATGCCTTTAACATAGAACAGTAATAATGCTATGATTATCTATATATATATATATAGTTATATATTATATTTTACACGTAATTACAAATATAGATTATAGCTAACTATAAGACGCGTTAATACTCCTGATTATATACCAACACCCACCACCACGTCCACCACCAAACTCGTACGTACGTAGGCCCGTTCGTAGGCTCAATATAGATTGGAGTCCTAGATCTATGCGTGAGCGCGCATATTAACTAGATTGGGGGCTTGGGAGGAACACAGAGTAGGACAAAGACGGTGAAGCTGATAGATCATGGAGCCGGGATGAATCGGGGAGCGGGCCGAAGGAGGCCTGTGCCTTCCCATTGGACAAAAATAAGAGACCCGCCAAGGTTCTTCTTTCCAACTTCCCAGATTGAAGAAGAGCTTGTCCAGCATCTTCTCTTCTCCATTTCGGCTCTTGTCTGCTTCTGTCTTTGCGTTCTACGATTGTTTAGTTCTTCTCTGTACCATTGCTCCACTGCTCTCCTTGAACATGAGATCTCGAGCTGTGCGTGCCTCCTCCGGCCTGCTGCTAACCCGTCAAGCTACACCAACCTCGATATGCTCCCAATGCTTACGGGACGAGCTCCTCCTCACCATTGCCCCCGTCGTTCACTCCAGAAAATACCACCCCTCCCGCCGACGAGATGTTTCTCCCATCGGCGCCGCCGTATCCGCCGCCCAGAATCTGTTCACCAAGGGCTTCCCCAAACCTCCGCCAGGCGTCTCGGTCGACCCATTACGTATCGTCGGCAAGGAATTGAAGTTTCTGACCAAGAATATCAGAAAGCTGCTGGGGTCTGGTCATCCAATGCTAGACAAGGTCGCGAAATACTACACATGGAGTGAAGGGAAACATGTGCGGCCACTACTCGTCCTGCTCATGTCGCAAGCCACTGCTCTTGCTCCTCGAAATTCGCACACACATTCTTCTTCGATATCATCACAGCAGCAGTCCTATATCAGCGAGCCAATCAGCTCGCCGCTTGTCCTCTCAGACGCCAACCCCGATACGAGTCCTTTGACAGCTCCTGCTGCGGAGTTGGAAGGCATCTTTGGCGAAGATCCTAATATCTTGCCTGCTCAGCGCCGACTGGCTGAGATTACAGAATTGATTCATACGGCCTCTTTACTGCATGACGACGTGATTGATAATGCAGTCACTCGGCGGTCGTCAAGCTCGGCGAATACGCAGTTTGGGAACAAGATGGCTGTTCTGGCTGGTGATTTTTTGCTCGGTCGTGCTTCTGTTGCTTTGGCGCGTTTGCGCAATCCGGAGGTCATTGAGCTTTTGGCGACGGTGATTGCAAACCTGGTAGAGGGCGAATTCATGCAGTTGAAGAACACCGCCTCGGATGAACGATCTCCTGTTTTCACTGATGATACTATTACATACTATCTGCAGAAGACCTACCTCAAAACCGCCAGTCTGATCAGCAAGTCTTGCCGTGCTACAGCACTGCTTGGAAACAGCACTCCGGACATTGTCGAAGCCGCGTACTCGTATGGTCGCAATCTGGGCCTTGCTTTCCAGTTGGTGGACGATATGCTCGATTATACCGTTAATTCGGTTGAATTCGGAAAGCCTGCCGGTGCTGATCTCGAGCTCGGTCTCGCTACTGCTCCGTTGCTTTTTGCATGGAAGAGTAATCCCGAGCTGGGAGCTTTGGTTGGACGGAAGTTTGAGCAACCGGGTGATGTAGAGAGGGTGAGTCTACCTACTGACTGTTTATTGAATGCAACTGACTTGGGATCATAGGCCCGCGAACTCGTTGCGCGAAGCGACGGTATCGAGCAGACCCGTGCCCTTGCCCAGGAATACGCCGACAAAGCCGCCGCTGCACTTGACATTCTTCCGGACAGCGACGCTAAGAATGGATTACTCGACATGTGCGAAAAGACGATGAAGAGACGCAAGTAGATTTATCATTGAACAGAAATTTTCTTTTCTACGCGATTAGACTATACACCGATAAGAATAACAACTGTACGACTGATTGAGCGAACGAACTTTCTCTCCGCCTTTATCGACTTTAGAAAGCATGGCTTCTATTTTCCAATCATTGTATGATACAACTGGTTTCTTTTTTTCTGGTGTCATGGGGGCATACGGGAGCATTGATTTTGAAAGAGAGTCATACATATATCAGCCGAGGATAATGGTGCTGCAAGATGTGTTTCTCGCATATGGAAAAGAGGGACTGTTACAAATGTACTGTATAGATTAGACAACCTGGAAACGAAGGATTCAGAGTTATTTACTAACTGAAAAAAAAAAAAAAAAATTTACAAAGCTCCCTCTGGTCTAATCACAGTCCCGTTCTCAACCTTTGGTATCATGCTAAGCCATCAAACATCAAACATCAGAAAAAGTGCCGCCAGTCTTGTCGCGCCGCTCAACATACCTGGTAGAGAAAGTGTAATCAACTACCGGAGGTCCAAACAGAGATCAACCTGCAGCAAGAAACACCCAAACCAAATCTCACATCAAAATAGAAAACCACCAGCAGAAGCAAGAAGCGAGATTTACAACTCCCCACCACCGGTAATAATCTCCCACGCCTCACGGTACTTCTCGGCCGTCTTGAGCGCAACCTCCTCCGTCATCTTTACGCCTTCCTTCCCTTTAAGAGCCTGGCTAGTCAACCAGTCCCGTAGGTATTGCTTGTCGAAGCTATCCTGCGCTTGACCAACGACGTACCGATCCTTGGGCCAGAAACGGGATGAGTCGGGAGTAAGCACTTCGTCGACGAGCACGATTTCGTTAGTGGCGCGGTCGAGCCCGAACTCGAATTTTGTGTCTGCGATGATCAGACCGCGGGCGTAGGCGTAGGCATGTGCGGTTTTGTACAGGTTGAGAGCGAGGGAGGCGATTTTAGGGGCGTATTCGGCGCCGACGATTTCGGCGGCTGCAAATCTGTCAGTTTTTCTTCTCAGACTATGGAGAAGGTGGAAGAAGGAGCATACCTTGATCAGGATGAATGTTCTGATCGTGGCCCCCCAGCTCGGCTTTTGTGCTAGGCGTGTAGATAGGTCCATCGGGGAAGGCCTGGCTCTCCTTCAGACCCGGCGCAATCTTGATTCCGTGCACTGTACCGGACTTTTGATACTCATTCCACGCCGAACCAGTTATATATCCGCGCACGATAGCTTCGACTTTGAAAATTTCGTACTTGCGTACTTGCATGCTACGATTCTGTAGAGCGGCGCGCTGCGATTCGGGGATCTGGGGTGGGAGATCGAGTGTAATGAAGTGGGTGCGGAGGTTAGGGATTGCTTGTTGGAGGATTTGGAACCAGGATTTGGTGCAGAGAGTCAGGAGTTTGCCCTTGTTTGGGATGCCCTATGTTTAGTAATTAGCATTGAGTCAAATTGTTCTCATTATCTGGAAGGGAGATGTACATTCTCCATGATCACATCGTATGCGGAGATGCGATCAGTTGCGACAAAGAGCAGTGTTTTGTCATCGATTTCGTACAGATCACGCACTTTTCCACGTGCAACCAGCTTCAGGGCACCCTGCAGGTCAGTCTTGGTGAGTGCTTCAGCCATTGTGTCTGGATGTGTGAAGTTGTGTATATTTTTCAATGTGAGCTCAAAAAGATGAATCTTTTTTTTTTGGCGGGGAGAGAATGATGTATGAGGATTGGTGGGGCTGGATTGATGCCTCAGATCTCAGGCTGCCAGGCGCGTTCTTGCTTTTTCTGGTTTCTGGAACTCGTGTTGGTGAACACCAAAACAGAACAGAACGTAACGTTGTAAGAGGGAAATGGATTGCTTATTCGGCTGAATGATGAGAACTAGCGGTCATCATTTGACGTGAACTTCCACCATTTCCACAGTCAAGACGTCCAAAAGCAGAAACATTGCGCCCTTCTCCGCTCTGATATGCCACTGCTTATCCACGAGCCTGCCATATCAAGAAACAAAGGCAGCGCCCTGACAACAAGCTCGAAAGTCTACTCAATGAGCAAAGCATGACACATTAAAATGAGTCGCTATCTCACACCATCCAAGGTTACCTTGCTATGCCTGGTGTCGCTGTATGTCGAGGGCATAGTCCCCAACACATCAGCCGTACCTGTCCTGTCCTTTTTGATATCTCACATTCTGCCACTGCGACCCGGAGACTCATTGAAATCTCCCCGCGCATTCACTCGCGACAAAAAACATGCCGTCTCTCTGGATGAACTCGAAGAGGTCCTGTTGTATCACACCTCCTCCATCCCCGGCCGCTCAGTATGGGACCTCCTCCTCCGCAAAATGTGGTCACTCGACTGCTGTGACGCGCTAGAAACATTTTTCGCTGAAATCCATCAAATTGTTGAAAAATCGCGCGAAGAGCAGATCCATGACAGAGACCATGGCATTGAGCCTATCAGTGATCGTATGCTACTATCGCGTTCCTCGCCGCTGGGCGCGTTTGTGCGCAGAGCCCAGCTGGAATTTACGCGGTTGCAATTTCATGATTCGGTCAAATTGTGGCGCGGGTTCGTCAAGTATCGAATGCCGACGTATCGTGCGTGGGCGCGAAGGCATCCGTCTGGTGGAGAGTCGGCTGTTGATATCAATCTGGCAGAACTGGGGCTGGACTCTGATAGCCCCATTGGGCAGGTGGTGTATCGCAATATCGATTACGATTCGGACGACGAGGCGGGTGTCAGTACCAAGGATGTTGAGCAGCTGTTGAGTTTCCAGGTTGAGGAACTACAAAGAATTGGCGGCCGCGTTCCGGATGAAGTACGAGATCAACTCGAGTATATTATTTCGGCGGGAGTCACTGTGCCCAGCGTGTCACATTACATTCGGTTTCTGGACGCATGGAGAGCAGGCGATTATCCTTCGTCTTTTGATAATCTGCACCGATACTTTGATTATACGGTCCATAGCAGAGATCGGAGTTTCTATCAGTATGCGCTACTGAATTTGGCCATTCTGCACGCCGACTTTGGGTCTTATACGGAAGCTGTGTCTGCCATGCAGGAAGCTATATCCATCGCACGAGAGTCACATGATATGAATTGTCTTAACTTCTGCATGAGCTGGTTGTATCATTTTGGAAAGGCGTTTCCGGAGGAAATGAAGGATGTGCAGAATACGGGCATGCTGGGTAGCGAGAAGGAGGGTCTTGCTTTTTTGAAGGCAAAGGCCAAGGAGACTGAGTCGTGGGGGTTGCTTAGTACTATGCATTTGAGTGAAGCGAAGCTTGATCTGCAGAATGTTAGTGTTGCAGCCCGAAAAGTGTTCTGAATATATTGCTTATTGTCCTTAGGGCGAGAGTCTGGCATCCGTCTTCGAGAACGTTGTCAAATCGTTCTATTTGAATGTGACCCGAAATTTGAGAACGACAATGGGCCCGCAACTTCTCCTCGAGTCGTCGCTATTTACTCGCATAGGTAGGAATTCTTCTATTGTATTGATGATATCTGCTGACGGTCTAGGTCTAACGCATCTTTCTCTCTTACATTGCGACATCTTTCGTGAATGTTACACCAAGGGGTCACCTCTTGAAGACAAACTCAAAATTGCCTACCGGGGCAGCCAATTAGTGAGATTTCACGCCATTCGTCTCTAGTTCATGCTAATCGGACAGATTTTCCATGGTGGTAGCTATAAACGAGCAGTGGCTCGCCTCGATGACATAGGACAGACGGAATTACGATCACTCAAAGCGAATCAACATTGGGCATTCTATTCGGGTGTTTTGAAATTACAGAGGCAGATTCATAGGTGAGATATTGTTCAATGGATGGATTTGACTAGAACTGAATCCTTCTTAGAGACGATGCAGTTGCCGTCGAACATCTCTTTGCCCAACTACAAGACATCGGACTTCACGACATCGATCTCGTCCTGCAACTCTCCTTCCTAGAAATCGAATTCCGTCTCCGAAAAGGCCATCACTCGCAAGCCATGGCTATAGTAGAAGGAATTGCACAAACAATGCGTCAAGAAAATTTTGACGTCCTAGCCCAAATCCGATTACTGTGCTTCAAAGCCAGGATTCTTGAGAAGACAGGTCTCCCGCAACGAGGCTTTTCCTTGGCTATGAGAGCTGCTAGTATTGCTCACCGATGCCGCGTATTAGCAGGTTTGTGGGAAGCTATCGGGGTACTGGCCAATGTACTCTTGAGTATGCGCGAATTCGAGGCTGCCGCAGAAATTATGGAGAGTATCATGCCTCAAGTTCTTGAACTTGATGACCGCTATCTCACCGCAAGATCATACTCGATCTTGGTAGACGCAAACATGGGCTTGGCCGGCGAAGCCTCCTCGCCTGCACCATCATTCTCACCTGACGACGACGATGACGAAGAAGCAGTGAACAAAGTGCCCGATCCGCTTAAGAAGAAAGAATACATTACCCGCGCATTGGCGTATATTGACTGCTCGTACGACGAGTACGAAGCCATTGAAGATTTACTGGGACAGTGCGAGATGATGGCCAAGAAGGCAACAGTTATGCATTTGTCGGGTGATTTGGTGTTGGCGAATGATTATGCGGCGAAGTATTTGGATTTGAGGAGGGGGGCTGCGAGGGAGAGAGAGTAGGTTATTACGTGGTCCAATTGGGTTGCAAGTATGACAAATATCATGTCACTCGTCGAGTAAATGTCGAGGACCCCGAAGACCGACATATCGGGGTGCTAGTCCCGCATTGTTGTTGTTACAGATAGAAGAGAAAGTATATCACAACTGATTGAAATTCAGTCCTGGCTTAACAGACCTGTCATATCGACTCCAAAACACAGTGACAATGGGCAGCACGTACTTAGACACTGTTGTCAGATGTCTTTGTATAATTCAAAGAACTACCCAATTCCTTCACGCAACACTGCAAAAAGGTTCTTTCCGTCACTGCCAACAGCGCGTCTGGATACCACTCTGTCAGTACTCTTTAAATCTTCCGCGATAAACATGTAAACAGTACAGTTTGTCCCGTCTCCGCTTACCAATTGATGCCCAGGTGCACCCACAGATAATCCTTTGGAAAGCGGCGGGTGTGATGTTATGATTCTGACTGGCGTGATGATGGCAATGGCATATCCAAGTTTACTTTGAAAGAACAAAGAGATTTCCAGGCGTTCTCCAAAGTTATAAAGAAACTATTCTGTGTTACTCATTTGTAAATGACAGGTGCCTACCAGGGCAAGCAGATACCCAGAAAGGAAGATATAGGAAGATCTGGGGAGGCGAAATCCGTCTATAAAAGTAGCCCATCCTCCTCCTACATCAATCTCCCCATTTTTTCTCTTCTTCAATCAGACTTCCTCTTCCGTCTTTTGGGGGTCTGGGTGTTATATATATATATATATATATATTATTCTCTACATTCGTGTCTCCATGTCCACCACTATCTCCGCTTCACATTAGGCCAACATGAAATCATCCACCTGGTCTGCTCAGCCTTGTGATCTCTATTTCACTCCATTCTCAAACAAGGCCGACCTGTTATTCTTATTCTGATCTTGATCATGACGGAACAGATGTCTCGCCCGTCAAATGGTGGACCTAGATGATGAGTCCGATAATGGATCGAAAGCATGCGTTTGTCTCAACAACCTGACACGTGGTACCTCATTCACGTCTTGGGGATGAGAATGTATATATTTTCACCAGTTGGCAGAGAATGCCGACCTACGACAATATCGTTGGAAGATGGATGACTTTTCGCGATAACACGTCTACTTGGATAACAGTAATTCTTGACACGACACCATCCTCCGAATTAAGTACACTTGCCTCTATCAGCTACTGGGTTTAGGCGGGGGGGTTCCAACACTGCTGAAGAGAGGTATGTGAGCTACAGCGGTTTTCACTCGAATTTTCAGTCTTCCATATTGTGATTGACGCCTTTTTGTTTATGTTTACGTTTACGTTTAAGTGATTGGTGCTGACTGAAATTTCAAGTATATACACTTCGCCAACTCTCGAGACGGTGACTGGCTGGCATCAATGCCTTCTCACCAAGAGTATCGATTTGAGTGGGACAGCTCATTTAAAAAATGCCAAAGAGACACAGCATATCCTCTGTTTTGCAATGGATGATGCTGTTGACAAGAAATTCGTTTCGGGTGAGTTATCTCAAACCTTGCATCTAAAAGCAAAGTTAACGTCATCATAGTCGCTGTAGCCCTCCAAAGACTTGGCTGTATATCTTTCCCTATTCGATGTTTCAGCACATTGCTGCACATTCTTAGCAGAAGCCTCTTTCTGACTTTACGATTGATCAATACGATGTTGCGGTGCTACCTGAACGATTCTTCGAAGAGGTACAGCGAGTGTCAAGTACCATACCGGAAAGATTAGTGAGTGAGCTGGTTGACATCTTCTCAAAGAACATCTGCTGACCGTAGATATTAGAGTGGTTGACAGTGCCCTGATCGTTTCGTCCGCTCAAGTGTTGTTGCGATTGACATTTTGTCGAGTTGGAGGAGAGTCATCGATCGTTTAATCGCCGTCTCATCAATATGCCGTCTCATGACAGCCTCTGAAAACGCAATGAGAGACGGTGCACATTTGACAACGGATTCAGCCTTTCTATCAGAGATTCCACCGAAGCCAAGCGAAAGGACTATTTAAAGTAGGAGAAAATGAGACTATTCCTTGCTACGAAGTTTCAGATAGAGATCCCGAAGCTCTCACTGATCACATCCATTCTCCGGCATGAGAAGTAGCGCGACCTGGTGATTGACTTCTGTATGACGAAATATGTGGAGGACTTCTTTCGGTGGCATGCCATGGCCAGCATTGTGACCGCCAGGCTCGATAAATTAGTATCTGTTCCGATTCACCTAGACTATCCAAATCCCAAGGCCCGTGGGCGTCACTGACTGTTACAGATGTGGATCTTTCTGCCACTTGAATGATGACGGCTGTCGTGTCAAAGTGACTATATAAATGAAAAGAGTCAGCCGCTGAGCAATTTGTTGAGTCAGTCCAACCTTTACTGCTATCTACCGGCGAGGATGACTTCGGTTACTGACTAAATGACTAATTTTAGTCCGATACATGGACCACTACCACTGTCTATACGGGTACCACAGCACCTATGACGAGAACTAGTTTATCAAGGGTTGAGAGGTTTCCACTGGCTCGTCATCAAATTACTCGAGAAGCGATATCCCTCATTTGGAGTGGCTTCCAGAGCCTCCAAGAATAGAGTGCCTCTAAACTGTCTATCCGAAGCAGAGTAGGGCAGCATAATGCAGGACTGGTGAGTTTTTTGACAATACAATGTGGTGACGCTCTCGGCTAATCTTGGTTTCTTAGACTATGCACAATTTGAGAATTATACTATCGTTCTCCACGTTGATCTTACGGCCTTATGCTTCGCCGTCGTGACTCCTCGAAAATGTCTCCATGTGATTAAATCGCCAACGCGGGCTCTTTCCTCCTCTACATCTATTATCATATAAAACAGGCATCGATATCACGACCAAATGCGGTTTTCTCTAGTGCATATTGGCATGATTCGGATTTTGCACGTGTTTTTCGATGGTCGTTGGATTCAAAGTTGTGCGTTCCAATCACTCATGTGAACGACGTTTCAGTCACAAGCTTTGACAGGCCATGAAAGTACTATTCAACCATGAGCCACGCCACCATGCCATTCATGGACCAACCTGTGTTTGAATTATATTTTATCAAGCGTCATATACAAGACCAGGCCTCGAAGCCATGCATTATCCCAATCATCACCCTGTTGACGTGTGCAACTTGATGCATGAGTTAGGTCGGGATTACTTGGGGAAGAATTACAGAGCCGACCAGGAGGAGCACAACCAACCCAAAGAGAATCTCTCCGGGCGTCACCACCACCTACCTCCGTCTACAGTACGAAGGCCAACTGGAAGCCACCACCAGCGCACCTGAGAAAGCGCGACTTCGTCAGCTCATCGCCACCATACCCGAACCCGACACCAAGCAATAACATCAATGCCATTCCCCGGGAACGAGCACTGACCATTCTTCTCAACGGATCCCCCATCATGCGGGAAATGTTGAAGCACATTCTCAAACAGGTCTGTATCCTTGGGGAGAAGTGTATTGCTTGGACTGTCAACCCCAGGCAGCAATGATATGTCTGCGCGGTCCTCAATCTGGTTGGCCTCCATCTCCTCCTCATCCACGCCAACATGGGATCAAGCGAAAGGCACAAGTATACCACAGCCTTTAACACGGTATATCAAGGCCTCCGTGGGCTCCTGCTTCAGTACGTGATTAGCGCTGAAGGCACCAGCCTCCAAGGGGATCACCACAACATGCACCTCTTCGACTACCCGCCCACATTCTCTACGTTTATCAAGCCATCGATTGACCGCCTTCATCGGTTTGAGCAGAAAAAGTGGTCAACGTCTTCAACTACCACCTCGAGAATTCCTTCACCCTTCAGCTGTTCTTGAAGAGCGTTGAACGATCTGCATCCACATCATTGGGCCAGTGCGGTTTTGACAGTGTCTGAGGCAAAGCGAGAACACTACCGCGTGGGTAACGAAGCGGGTTTGCAAAGGCAAATGTCAATAAGGCACACGTCTTGAATGACTATCAAGCCAACGCTTTGATTGAGAAGTAACCATCAAGAAGACACCAGCATCCCTCAATCGATCGATCTCTTTCAAGTGGACTACAAAGTATCGGAAGTTCCTGTATGCCCGACTCGGAACAAGCTCCCGTATTCAACTTCAGCAAATACCTGAAACGACCCCTTTCAGGGAATAGGAGTGAACTCGCAAGCCAAAGGGCATTGGTTTTACTGTTTCCAGGAAGTCGGTTGACCAAATCCCAAGAAATTATTTCTATATATCACCCCGAAAGCATCACAAATCTGACGTGGCGAAAACCGAAGACGTTTACATACTAGATACGCCGGATGATCATGGTTCCATAGGAAAACTCGCCTTTATGGAAACATCGGCCGGTCTGATTTTCGACAACATATAAGAGGGATACAGGTGGTCACATGCTGTTGGTTTGATGTCTCCAAAGCACGAAGCAATGAACAACACTAGGCCTATCTAACAGACCTGGGGTGAGTTCCCAGTAACAATACACATCATAATTATTGATCGCTCACCCGAGGCCTGTTGGATAGACCTGAAATTTTCCATTGCTTTGTGCTTTGAAGACGCTAAACTAAGAAGTGCCGTACTCCGTGATTTATATCTACCTTAGCTGCGTGTCCGAAGCCTATCTTCTTCGATCCTATTCAATTGTGCTGTCTCAGAACGGGTACGAAAATGACCCGGATGATTGGAACGAGGACTTGAATGCACTGCGGCTGGTATATTCGACCCAAAAGCGCCCCGTCCAGCCTCTGGCTAAGCGTCTCGGTGTTATGTCCGATGAACCTCAGGACTTCACATTGCCAGAAGAGCTCACACAGGAGGGGTATGTCGATTCAAGAGCGCAGTTGGGTAGAGAAGCCCTTGCTGTCACACCTGGCTCAAAAACATCAGTTAGTTTCCAACAATGTACGTCATCAAAGGCGGTTATTTCAACCAGGACCACCGCTATTTGGCAGCCCAACTTCAATAACTTGGCGAAGCACTTTCGGAAGATCAAATACGAAAGGATCACGCAGAAGTGAATGGAAATTATCCTCGCCAGATGGAAGTAGCCGGATAAATGGCGGTATGCTTCAAGCACTCTGGCCCAGAACGGCTCAAAGAGTATTGCCAGTTCTCTGGATTTGATGGACATCACTGCAGCAGACCCCGAAACAAAACTCATTCCAAAAGCTTTATCTCAACCTTATCAGCAAACAAAGACTTTTGTGCCTTACAAATGGGTTTGCAGCAAGAGTCCTACATCGGAGGCGGCATTATTGCCGACGGCGAGCTCTATGAGATGGCAATCTGCGATGACCGGTCTGTGTCCCGTCAGAATATCCTCACGATCGCCTCAGAAGAATCTCTCTATCATTTACTTCTTCGTTAAACACTGATTTCCGTTCAACTGGACTCTTCCAGGTTCTGCGTACCAGCACCATGGCAAAGTTGAATGTTGTCATGCTACACGGAGTCAAAGGAACCAAAGGAATCGCCATCGCGCCTCTTGGGTGACGATGGAATCAATTGTTTCCCTCGAACGGAATCAATCGATCGCGTTAAAAAATCCTGGAGAAACAGGCCTTCCACAACAGCAATAGCGGATTTCGAGTTCAACTCTAGTCTCCTGAATGTCAGAGATGAAGTTCCTGTCACTGACAACAGCTTTTCTAGAAAAATACAGGCTTTTGTAAATACACTATATCCTATATGGTCTCGAGTTCGGAGGACGACGCACCAAAGAAACGATTCGAGTACATTCCAACACCATGCTCTCTCTATCAGACAGCGATCAAGGCCCCTACTCTCCTCAATTCCACAACCATCCCGTCGAACAAGGATAATGACCAAGAAAAAGTCAGGCCCCGCTTCTCGCCAGAAGGCCAAAGCTGTTACTGATGTCATGACCAAGTTAGTTGAAGAATTTTCTACTGGAAGCTTTCTTCATGGTTATGTAATTCGTAATCTCCACAAGCTCACCTAGCTGAAATGTCGATCGACCTGGAGCAACAACTTGATGAGCAGCTGATTCTTCTATAAGAATAGCGGAATTCAATTCAGGCTTGAGGATAAAATACTGGAAACAAAGAGACATTCTGCTCGTAATATCCAATATTTCATACTCTTAGAACCTCTTCTCTGTACGAATGCATTCATTGATATTAGAGGAAGGCATAAGATGTAAAAAGGGGCTTCGACCAAAGTCCAATTGTTCCAGCTTCCAAGCCTTGATATTGTGTTCATGAAATGCTCTTCGACGATAGAAGATTGAGGAAACGAATACCAGAAGTATCAATACTTCAAGATCATTATGTGATAGTTAAACAAGACTTCTTTGAATAAACTCTGACTGCTATTCCAGACGTCTAACTTTCCTGAACTGCATTCTGATCTTCGTTTTTCATACACTCTCGGCACTTGGGAACCCCAGAAATAGGCTCATAACGCCGTTTCAGCCATTCATCCACTGTCATGTCGGAGATTGGAAGTGAGCTGTTGTTGTCGAATTCTAACCCGGCAGACACTACAATCATAACCTCGTTTTTGTGTCCACATTCAGATAGCTCAATCTCTTTAAGAAATGTCTTGTATCCTGCGTGCTCAACAGCTTTGTTCCACAAAACTTCGAGTCTTCTAGAATGCCCTAAAGCATAATCCGATGGACTTGTTCCAAAATCACTGAGGTGGTTCGGATCTGCTTTATTGGCCAACAGGATTCCTAGAGCACGATAAAGGTTGTCCTCGGATTTGATGAACTCCTCAAAGTCGTAGTTTATTCTCAGCCCATGTAATAACTGATGTAAAACGCCGCCCCCATACTTGTTGTTAGTTGCGGTAACATCTGCTCCTATATCGATAAGTGCAGCTATCATATTCCAATCTGGCAGGTCGCAAGCTTTGAGCAAGGCAGTATTGCCCTCTAGATCGCGTCCTTCGAGCTCACAACCCATTTCAACCATAGAAGAGAAAATATCGCGGAACTTATCGATGGCGAGGTGAAGATTTGGATCCTCGAGAAGCTCGGTTGCCGCAATTTTATTCCGATAAGATGTAATAAAATAGTGCATTATAGTTCCAGTGGAAGGACTTGTAATATAATTAGGGTCACACCCGTAATGGATAGCCAGGTCTGATAGACTCAGGGTATCAGCTATTTCGTTCAACATCGAAAGGCTGCCTTTTCCAAGGTCTTCGGTTGTTGGAGACCAAATATTGCTTAACAAATCAATGCTGAGTCCCTCTCTATGATAGAAAAGGAGTAAGTCCTGGTGATTGACATGAATACTGTTGAATCAATCTCACCTGATAATTGGATTCAACATGGAAGCCGAGGCTTCTTCCTGAAAAAGAAATTCGCATACCGAGAGGCTTTGAGACATAAAAGCCAACTATTTGGTGTCAATACCAACCCTTGGTATTGAATGGAGTCTATACTTACTTGAAAAAGGGATATACCGATGTCATGGATGACAAACCTATCGTTGGGTGATGCCTGTCCACCTCTGAAGATCTTTTCCAGACCTCTAACATCGTTATTGAAGATGACGCCACTAATTTCTGCGGAGTAAGGGATAGTGTTGAATGTCTGAATGAGTCGTGGGATCTGTAGCTGCATGTTCCGGCCGGGCTCATTCGTCAATAACATAGAAAAATTGACCGAAGAATATTCGAGCTTGGGAAAAAAAGATAACCGGAATACTTGTATCTCCGCTGAACCTTGAAAATGCTTCAAATGCTTGTTTGAAGGGCCGGTTTGCAGAATGAGTACACCTGACGAAGTATATATGGCAGATGTATGATTGATACGACCGATTTGGTCGATTCTAGACACTTTTTGACTTGCGGCGATTTTTTCTTGTCCGTGTTTCGTCAAGCAATTTCTTGAGTTCATGTTAAATGACCCAGTGATAGTTCTTTTGGTATCTGTTAAACCACTTCCCTTCAAGTCTCTGGCAGCAGCTTCGTGGCTCTTTGCAAGTAAATTGTCAACTTGCTGTAGAATCCACTCTGCCTCCAAACGAGAAACTTTGAGAACGCCCTCTTCCTGAAGAGTCTTGACTGTTTTGAACAAATCCGATTTCATCAACAGCAGCGGAAGAACAATGGAACCGAGATTATTTCCCTGAAATATGAAATCATCATTTTCGGTCTGTTCCAGGGTTAGATTGGAAATCTGTTTACTGAGTTCATGATTTTGATCGTCGGTCATCTTGATCAACTGATGTATCAGAGTAGTCTGATTCTGAGAGAGCAAATTGGCTTCCTTTTGATTTGAAATGATGTTGCTTTCTATGTTTATGTGATGTTCGTCAGATTGTTTTAACAATCGCGACATGAGAGTAGTCTGAGTTTGAATGAGCGTAGTGGTATTTTCCTGCTTTTTGGTCAAGTTACCTTCCAGTTTATGGAAGGCCTGTTGTACGGTTGATCCAGCCGCGGTGATGTCTGTCCTAGTCAATTTGAGCTCATTGCGAAGGACTATATCGTTTTTCCTGCGGCTCTGTGAACACTCATTCCCAAATTATACACTAAAAACAAAGGAGAGCAAATACCTTCCCATATACATCAAGTTTGTTTGGAGGTTTATGTTTAGGTACTTGATATTTCGCGAGATTTCGAAACACGAACCTGCTGCGAGGTCCACCTCCATCTTTTCATCATTTGTACTGCCATCCCATCATCCGGCCTACTCTCATTCTCAACAGCAAATCGCTTTAATTCCTGAAGTTCGGTTTTGCAATCGGATAGAGTTTTGAAAAGCTCTTGTGGAGGAGTTTGTCCATCTTCCTGCGTATAAGGTGACTGGCGATATTCATCCAAGTAAAGTCGGATTTGAGTGACTGTTTCAACAAAAGCTTGGAGCTCATCCACCAAGCTACTGATGTCTTTCGAGGCGTTTCGATAGCGAGAGCATAGATCGGCCGTATTGATCCCGAGACGGAACACGATATCGGCCAGTCCCACGACAGAGAGAACATTAGCTGCAGCCGAAAGACCTGCCATGGCATATATCACTTTCTTCGAATAAGCATGTAGTATAATGTACTATGATTTTGATTTTTGAATACCTGGATATCCTCTATGGATTCGAATGCAAGATATTTAAGCATCGACCAAAGGCAAGTGAGAAGTGGCGCAGCCCCGAAATGAGCTGGGATGCTTGCACAGCCTTGCGACAGCCTTGCGTAGAAGCAGCCCTAAGAAGTAGGATAATCTATTAATTCGGCATTTATTGAAACTGTGTGCGTTTCACGCGATTTGCCAGAGTACCAGAGAGTGTGCCGAAGAGTCTAGCTGATGAGATTCTGTCCAGAGGCTTTTTAGTGTAACGCTATGATACTACAGGCTCAAACCACGCTTGCTTCTTTCTCTTCTCTCAAACAGACTGCTCGATGAGATGAGTCGATGTACGTACATACCCAAATCGGGTTAGGGCATTGTCTTGTCTCCTCTTAGCGCGACAGCGGAAAGTCAATGGCGGAATGCTTGGCGCCACTTTATTCCGTCGTCATTCGACGTCACTCAACCTCGTCTTCATCGTTGGCGTTCTCTCATTCAAGTATTGTATTCTACTTCGATTGGGATCTGTGGGATGCGTTAGATAAATATAACCCACCAACATGATCCCCACCGCACGTTGTCTGGCTGCAAAGCCACCCAGTTTTTTTAGGAAAAGCACCGAAGAACTCAGTCGATTGACGCGCATTGGTATAACGCTTTCCATCCTATCTCTCCTCGCAACGTTATACTAACATATCGTTTTTAGCATGGAACGCTGAAGCCCTCTCCACACCCACCAAACCCTACAACCTCCTCGACTTCGAAAATGAATCGTCGGTCGCATCCTGCAAAACCATGGCCGACCGCGCCGTTGGCGGTTTCAGCAAAGCCGACCTAGATTTTGTCCCCGCAACTGCACATGAGCCAGCACACGCACGATTCCATGGCAGTATATCGACCAAACTACCCAACAACTGGCGCGTAGAGCGTACTGGATATGCCGCCTTCCGAAACAGAGACAAAGGATACTGGCTCTTTGGACGCTTATTCTGGGACGTCGATCCATACACATACCTGGCTTTACGCGTGAAAAGTGATGGGAGGAGGTATACAGTCAATATCCAGTCGGACACAATTGTGGAGACGGATATCCACCAACACAGACTATATACGAGACATCACCGTGTATATGGAAACCCGTCAGACGCGTTTTCGAGTCCGTTGGCCGCGGCAGCGGAGGCATCAGAGGTTAGTGATGTAAATGATACATTACATCCTGGTGGTATCCCGCCGTCATTGTCGGATATTCCACCTGCAGAGACGATTATAAGTGCCACGACCTCCGGTGGGACAGGATGGGAGACTGTGCTGTTGCCGTTTGCGTCTTTTGTTCGCACGAACCACGGCTTGATCGTGGAGCCTCAACATTCGTTAATTAAAAGCAGGATAAAGTCCATTGGAATTGGTCTTACGGATCGCATCGAAGGACCTTATGATCTTCGAATCCATCGTATTTGGGCCACCAATGGGCTGAGTGAGGAAGAGCTTGAGGAGGAGAGACGGATATGCGGCGAGAATGCCTTGCCAGTTGATGAAGGTGTTAGGACTTTGTGGGGGTCTAAAAAGGAGGCTTTCCCTTCGGCAGAGTCGGAGTTGGAGGCTCAGGAGCAGGAGAAGCATAGAGAGCAGGAGGCGAAGAAGGTTCCTGGAACAAAAGGACTAAAGGGCCTGAAGGAGGAATGGAGTTGAGGGTATCCAGATTGTAGCTATAGTGGCCTATCGCCTTGTAAATGAACTGTACACTCATCTATGTTTTCGCTACTCAGGAGATCTACAAAGACCTTTCGTAAGCAGACTATACATATCCCGGAATTAGTCGTTCCAGATACACCATCTAGTACTACTGATTGTCCAAAAAATCGTTGTGTTGGTCACCTCCTAATGCCAGATCGCTGTGACATAGCTGGGTGTTGGAATCAACTGCTGATATCAGTGTTTTTCATTGCATTCACAACAGTCTGAAGAACATGGACAAATGGCACGGAAAACCTTCCTGAGAGAAGAATTACATACTATTCTTTCTGATTGTAACACTGTATAGATGCATAGTTCTATGTTGAGCTACAGCTGATCACCTGAGTGTAGAGTATTTGCCCGACAGTGAACTGCTTACAGCATTTCCCTTTCATTAACCAAAAAAGACTGCTAACTGTCAGCTATTCCCTTGCACATGATTGCTGAATTGGGACGTTTCTTTTCCTCCCTCTCTCCCATATAAATTCTTTGAAGAGTTATTTTAGCGCGTCTTTCTGCCAACACCACAACATCATCATCCCCTACCTTCTTTTCTCGCGCTTTCGACGATATCATCAAACCACAAGGTTGCCCGATCGTATTTATATAATCGGCTCCAAGGAGGCCAGGTAAGTGTTATCGTATGGGTTGGAAGGCCTCTGGACGACAAATCCGCACCTTTCAGAAGCTAAACATATCGATATAGGATGAGACGGTAGGACTCTCGGATATACGATCATCTACGCATATTCGACTTGAAGCAAAAGTCGAGAATGAAGCTTACCTTCCTGCAACTAGGTGAGCGAATTTTTCGACTACGAAAATCATGTTCCCATGGCCGAGAAATGGGCCACAATATGCGATTGTGCTTGCAGAGTTTTATGAAGGGACTTGGTGCAGCATTACGATCCGTAACCGAAGGAATTGAGAATATGCGATCATTCCAGCGACGACTAAGATGACAATACGGCGTTGCTGAGCGGTTGGGTTCTCGGTTTGTCCTTGATGACTCGGTGTCCTTGTAACGCATATGCAGGTGTTTGAGTAATTGATTGTTGAACCCGAAATGCATATGGTAGCGGAGGCACTTGTGTGTTGGTTTGATCGCAGCTTCCAGAAGCTGGCTTTTGGAGGTCGGATTTATCGCAACAGCAATCGTTACTTTCTCATCGAACTTCACTACTACTTATGATAGGTGGTCATCCTGTGCTTGCAATGGACATCGATAACAGTCAAAAGCCCTGGTAAGTAACTCTTGCGATTCAAGTAAGTATAGAGTAAGAATACATTAAAAGTGAGATGACTTAGACTATGAAGCAGCCAACCTCTTTCTCTCCTCCTCTTTCATCGCAGCTTGTGCGCGTAACCGCTCGGGAATAACCATTTCTCTCCCCCCTACAATCTTCCAATCATCCAGTCGATCGACACCCAAGGACTGAAGGGTCTTTCGCTCGACAAGACTGAACTCATTGGGATCTTTTCGATTAAATTGAAAGGGTTCTTTCAACGTGACCGGCGGGTTGGTAATTATTCGAGGGATACGCAGGGTGTTGACTGATGCAGAATGGACTGTGAGCGGATGTAGGAGTATAACGTCGCCCGCTTTGCCAGTCATCTCGTGAAATTCCGAACACTGGCTGATTATCTGTGTATAGAAGCCATCTTTATATTCAGGTTCGAGCTGGCCACCACGAGGAACCATGTGGGGTGAGACACCTTCCGGGTGATTATACTGGGCATGTTAGCGATGAATAATGGGGAGTTGGAGATTGCACTCACCAAATATCTTGCCATGTGTGGAATCGAGTCAGGACAAATGAGTGTGCCACCAGCGTGCTCAACAATGTCATTGAAAAGCGGAATGACTAGCAATCCCTGCTCCCGCGAGTCAAGGAAATGAACAAAAAAGTCACCATCGACATGCCATCCATATATTTCCTTCGGATGAGGCCATGGTTTGCCTTCGGCTTCTTTGGTACCCAGATTGACGATTAATGCATCATTCCAAACAGCAGCCTCTTCCAAAACACGATCTTCACCACCGACAACTTCGCAAATCGCCGCCCAAGCCTTCGGGGCAAAGGACTTGACAGGCTCATGTCGATGCGGGGGCATGTGGATTCTCTCGGATGCCCACGTCTCTTTATCGGTGGGCGAATAACCCAGACGAGTCCAAACGTCTTTAGTCCATTCCGCCGCCTTTTCTGGGGTGAAGCAGTTGGGGACTCGAAGATAGCCGTATTTCATGAAATGGTCCTTCTGCTCTTGAGTGAGCTTGTACTTGGTGTCACCGGTCATTGCGTGTAGTCTCTTTTTGACTCGATCAAACATCCTTGTCTATGCGACGGATGATCTGTACTGTAGAAGAGTAATCTCGCTCAAACAAAGGTGTATCGCAAGCTTTTTAATCCAGTAGATCAGCGCCTTCTTTCACGAAGATTGCTGAGGCACGCACCTGTAGAATTCGACCCCACTGTCCACGTAGGCAAAATTCGGTGATATGCTAGCTCGTGTCAGCGTGTTTTCAGCATTTAGCCTAAATTGTTTGATCAATGAATACCGGTCACTGTGCTAAGTACGTTGGAAGAGATCCAACGATGAAAAGAGAACATGTGTTGATAGATGAAAGGTGTTGCAGAAGGGATGTGCTTGCGGGCCGGATGGATGCTTGGTAGTAGTAGTTGTGGGCCGCTCCTTCCCAAGAGACAGGCTCTTCTTCGACTGACTTCATGCATTTTCTCCCTCTTCTCTCCTCCCATGACTAGACTTGCAAATGATTTCCTTATATTATAAGATTTTGATGCTGCTATGACTTCAGAAGCTCTCTCAGTCGTATAAGAAGGTATGTAAAAAATTTAAATCATTCTATTGAAAAAGCAATGATCGCTAATTGCTGGTCTATACGGATGACAATGTTTTATAAAAGCAATAACTCCCAGTTACCTAGGTACCGTTTGAGCAAATTCTATAAGAAGGCTTTTTTTCTTTTGTCGGAATTGCGATCTCGATGTCTCCTTCAGGATTCGGCACCAATTATCAGCTCCGGTGTCTTTTGCCTGGTGGTCGGTTCTGCCATTTATCTGATGGCTGAATTCGCTAATTGACATATGATTCTCATTTCCATTACAGCAGCCGTTGGTGTTCCCCTTTACCAGACCCATTTTCTTGGGATTGATGGCCCTTGCACGCGATGGGGGAGACTCTCGATGTACGTCAAACCGAGCCAAAGAGTCGTAAGAATCAAGATCGAAAACATAGACGTCCTTTTCCAGTCTCGAATGTTCGAGTATACCGCGAGGCATCAACTTCTTGCTGATGCGTTCCGGGTATCTGGCCGTCTTTCCGCCTGGGAAGTTCTCACCCTTCGTTTGAAGACGGCGGCGAGAAATCTCCAGCTTTTCCTGCCATTTATCTCCAGTTTCCAACATAAGGGCATCCAGATCCCGTAGCCTCGCGGGGCCTTCCCTCCATCCCGGCGTTCCGCTATTGACATGCTCGATTTCGAGTTTAAACTCATAATTAAATCGAGGCAGTTTCTATGCATTCATCAATCATTCGTCATGATAACCAAACAGAGACAAGCCAGGGCTGTCTGCTTACCCGCACTGAGTAATTTGCGTCCTCAACCCATCGAAAAACGACTCCTACGGAGGGTACTTTGCAATCATATGGCTGATGCTTTTCGACCATCTCAATGCTGTCAGAGACGTGATACAACATGAAATTTCCTGATTTTCGGCCAACATGATCGATATATTGGCGGATGGCATGCTTAAACTCATCAAGACTTGGTGTTGCATAGTCCCTAGTTGGCCACATACGACAGATTCCTGGATTTTGTTAGCTTAATCGATTTTCAATCTCCTTCAACAAGAACCCACTCTTTGCATCGGCTTGATCGATTCTCATTGGACGCCCTCTGATGCTGAAACCCTGTTCCTTTGCGGCGTCCAATGCCATCGCTGCCTCAAACATATTCTAAAAGACATAGTTAGAATAGACCCATTTTCTACTGATATCCATCCACGCTTCTGTTGTGCGACATACCTTGTACTGAATCCAACCAGTCGGCAACGTCATCACACTATTGGGTCCAGACTTCGTTCTGTAATGAACATTCACTTTACATTCTCCAAAATCTCTGAATGTCCTTTCCAATGCATTAATCAAGTCCCTCTTGTTCATGTTGACAGGAAGGCTGGGTCGGGTATTGTTAGTATGTGGAAATCCCAGGAAAAGAGAAAAACTTACTCTCCAACAAAAAGCTTTGCTTCGGGATCATCGGACTTGGACGGTGCTGTTCTCCGAAGATATACAGGAGCTGGCTGTGAGGCGGCGGGGCCCGTTGGTCTGGGAACATGGATTGGATATTGCTGCTGGATAGGGGGATGGTAGTACGTGTTAGAAACGGGATACTGATGACCATAGCAACACTGATAGTCTCCTGGCTGATAGTAATGAGGAGGAGAAGGCGGTGGGATCGTGTTTGCATGATAGCTCATACTATTTGGGGGGAATTCAGGTGACACTATTGGAGGAAACACTTGTGGATAAAAGAAGGATGTTTCGGTCATGCAACCATGAACACCGTATCCATTTGAGTGAGGAGGGAAGGAACCGTCGTGTGTGTTCTTATAAGGAGCGCCGCTTCCGTAATAACCACTAGGTTGAGATAGATGATGTCCATTTCGCCGATCAACGAATTGCTCAACAGGATAGCGCAAGAACTGCGACATAGTGACATACGGTAGCAAGTCTTGCAGTATCTATGTCAACTCAATCAGGATTTGAAGCTTTCCGGCAGACAGATTTGACCTCGAGAGGCGAGCGATTGAGCAAAAATGCAGCAAATCGATATGGCTACCAGCAAGTCAGACTTGTATAGCAAAGAATGAATTGATGCGAAAAACAACTGCCTGAGAGAGAGATGTAGCCCTTTAAATCTTGTGAATTATTAGGTTGAATCTGGTGCCTGTATCTGCCTACTCTACTTAGTTGGTTACAATTGACATCACCACAATTAATAACAACGGGAACAATCAGACACTTGTCAGGCAATAACTACAATAATATTTGGGGATTGAGTGATGTGAAGTCATCAAGAACATGGCTAGGCAGCGCTTGCCTCTGTAGAAAGAGCCGGAACAAAAGAGAGCGACTCACAACAGAGAACCACCCTCCATCCCATATTAATGTCATCCAACAAAAAGATATCAGTAAGTAGTTCGTGGTGATGTTCACTTAAAATCCAGAAAACCCCTACCTATGCAGATGTATGTTAGGGCTAATCATACGTAGAAAATTGCCTGTTTAGGAATTTTGTTATTGCTGCCTTTCGGCCAGTGGGAAGCGTTCCATGTCTCTGCCCCAGGAAACCACCAGGCGTCCAATGATTGATTTTTTGCCCTATTTCAATGCGCCTTGAAAAGTTCTAGTTGCAGATCCAGTTTTATGGGTCGGGATGGTTGGAAGTTTATCATATACATCTGAAGTCATTGAATATTTGAAGTATTGTCGGGTGCTCGCTGACTTCACCATTGAAGCGATGGGGTAGTGTGGTAGTATCTAGTATACATATTTAGGCAGAATCTTTGACGACAATCTAGGTTCAATACAGAGGTTGCTTTCATTTAATGTAATGCTAGTGTAAATTCGAACGCAGTTCTCGGCGATTTTGCGACAAAAGGGGGTTTAATTATGCCTAGATCGCAGGTTTGGTACACATTTGGTAGACTTCCCAGGCATCAACCCGCCATGAATAATCACAGATCTTCAACTTTTGTAGTTAGTCCCTGGGACAAAATTCCTGCTTAGTAACGAACAGGTAAGATATCATATAGTAAGGAAAATGTCAAATGCGCTTCAAAGAGATGAATCCATACAGCACGGTCAACAAGCCGGGCGTCGCGTGTAAGCGGAGAGCCGGAGTCAGTAAGTCCATGATATCACCATATGGACGGGTGATCACTTCAAATTTTTCTCATGATCCGTCTCGGTCTTTTCAGCTTTGCAGTTTCCCTTTTGCTTCCCCTATACCTCCGTGTTTCCGGTCTCAAAGCCCTCAGTTCTCGCTCTTGTTTCTGGAGGAGATACTCCCAATTCAAATGACCCATGCCGCGCCAATAGTTAAGATTTCTGATAACCCATTAAAAGTCTCCACGGTGTGTCCGTATGAATTGATATTGTCTTAATGACCAACAGGCTGGGAATAATCATTTTATGACTGGAGCTCTTAATATTTAGGATAGAGGACTAGAATCTTGTGACTTACATTCTAGCTTGTTGAATTTCTCGCTAATGCCTTCAGCTTGAGCCGTCACAACAGTCTCGGTGTCGCAGGTAGCGTGTATGTGAGGCATTTTGTGAGGTTGGTGTTGAGGTCAGATTTCGAGTGTATTCAAGATATCCTGGGTATCGAAGTATCAAATATTCCGAGAATATATCTAGTGGGCTCTCTATAGAATAGGGTATTCAATTAGATAACAGTCAACGGAAATACGTAGGCAGCCATTGTGTAGACATGTACATTGGAATAGAGGCAACTATCAGTACAACAAATGGATTGATGTATTGAGGATGTTGAGACTGTAGGCGATCTCATCGAGAACAGGGTTACAGCAAGCTTATTTCTAAAGTCGCCGGTGCAGAGGAAGCAGCAGTATCTTTCGTAATATATGTCGTATCTCCACATCCTCGCTGGCTGGAATAGAGATTTGCTAATTTTTCCAGTGAGTCGCTTTCCGTAGTATGATTTGACGCTAGGAAGAAGTTGAAGAATTTGTAAAGCAGCATCCTTTGCAGCACGGCGAGGGATTGCAATTGTAGCAAAGTCGGCTCGTCTGGATTTTCGTGTTGTCGTGTGAAAATCTCGATGCATTTCTGTTCTGCCATCTCCAGTTCCGCATAGATGGCGTGGACTTCATGGTCTAATTGTTCTTCAGTGATCTAATGTGTCTCGGGTTGCAAAAACATGCAGCTCGCATGATAGATAGGCTGGTCGGCTGCGGCCACCGGATTCCAAGCTTGTTGTATAAGACACTTTTTGGCAGATAAATTAAGACCTCGATTTTATTACCGGTGATAATAGACCCACATACAACAGAAGAGAAGAAAACCTTACTCATGAATAGTTTCACTCGGGAATGAAATAATCTACCAATAAAATCCTTTCACTAAACAAAATACCCCCACGGATGAATCTACCACTGAGAGCATTGATATTTTTATCCCGCGCGGAGTTTTGATTCCTCAATCTTGAATCTACAGCACAGGCACAGCAAAATAGTACATTAGCTTCTATACTTTGCCTCTCATACTAACTGAAGTGAGGGGAATTAAGTTATGCGTTCATGATTGGTTTTTCAAGCCCGTCTCTCGCAGGGCTTACTGTTATCGGTATAGTGTTCCGTAGGATGAACTCAAGTCTAGGGCCGATCCTTCTCATCTACAATAATGATCGGGCCAGGTGACGTTCGCTAGATCCCGGCCCATCAAGGAATTGAGGGTAATGAGCGAGTGGACAGGGAAGTAAAAGAGGCAACTAGACGGAGATTGATGTGGAATCATACAGAGAGGCAGATCTCATTCGATATGGATAACACAGCCCTAACCTAAACCCATTACAGTAAGTTCCGCGAGAGAGGGGCTGAAAGGAACATACTTAGCGGACCCTGATGTTTTAACATTTTAAGTGTAGAATGTAGTATATAATAAGTGTTACTTGCGACTGTCTCTTCGCTGGATAATCACACAGCTAGTAAAAATGGCCTCCAGATATTCTCGGTCCCACGAAAACGAGGAACTCTCCCAGCTTGATTTGACAATGAACTCTGGAGACGAGGGAGATGGCCCAATGTTCGATAACGCAACAGAAGAGGAAGCCGACTCAGCAATCAGCTCATTTTGGGGTAACAACTCTAGAATTTCAATGGTACCCTCCACTGGGCGAATGCCTTTTCCTGTCGTTATCCCTCAACGGCGACCCGGGCACAAACAGCGAGGGTTTATGAAGGCCTATGCGCCAGTACTATCCGATTTTGGCATCAGCAAAGATCATTTTCACGACTTTATTGACGCTCTGAATAAAGCAATCCGAGTTTCGAAATGGATTGCCGCTGTACAAATTGCTGCATTCGGCGCTTCTTTTGTCCCGAACCATATTTCCATGGGAGTGACAGCAGCAGTGCAATTAGTATCAGCTGTAGCAGCAAAAGCGCAAGTTAGATGGAAGTAAGTCTATTCCAGGCCCAGTAAATGCTGTCTAACACTGCCTGTGTAGAGTGAACTCCTTTCTAGATCAGGCAAATCAAGAATTATTCTGTCCTCGAGGGCTCTGTTGTCTGATACTGAAATACAACCCTGTCCCAGAGAAAGAGCAAGAAGATATCGATGCCATGATAACCGCCTCATCTTCGAAAATAAATTCTACGGTGTCAAAGACGAAATGGCAAGAAAAGTTGAAAACAAACTTCCGCAATCCCTTTTCAGCTACTACTGAAGGGGAACATAATTTGCCATCTGATATTATGCCACTCATATTTTCGGAGCAGGATAACGAGGATAAACAGCCGAAAACAAAAGGCACCCTCTGGAACGAGGTAAACCGATACCTGGACAAACGTGCCCGGGCCGTATATGCAAGTTTCCTGCCCGTCTATAAAAAAGAAAAATCTAATAACAACATGCGACAGGCAGCCGAAAACAGCAATGATATTTTATCTGCAGCTCCAGATGCAGGATTTCGAAACCGTTTCCTTGATCCTAACCATCCCGCCACGAATGGAGGTCTTCTTGGCCTGCTTTCTGGTGGGCATCTTACGAAGGACCCAGAAAAAGCAAAGCAAGAAGCCAACAATATAATACATCAGCAGTTAGCTCTTCTTGAGGAGCAACGAATTTCCCAGCTAGAACTGCTCCATAACCAATGCGTAGCCATGGGTTACTCCGATCTGCAGATGCAAGAAATCACCGCCCTATACGAACAACAATTCCAACAACAGCGACAGCAGTTACAGACCCAGATTCTAGGGGCAAACATTGTGCCCCGAAAGATATCAAGAGATGTGCTCTATCTTATGATTGTGAATCTGCCAAATGAAGAGGAGATAGAAATTGCGAAAATGGCTATGTCAGACAAGGAAGATGATAGCAGGAGTCAACATGCTGTAATGATGGTGAATGTGTAGAAGCTCTATGCATATTTGCGATGAGAAATTACAGTGCCGATCGAAATGCAACTCTGAACAAGTGATTTGGCCAAGCTGGGGCTTCTTGTATCTTTCATGACCAGCATTTGATTTAACCTCTACACTACAGATCTAACGGATAATCTCTATTTCTTCAAAGAAATCCAAGTCTATATATTGATTATCTTGAGTGGAAGCCATATCTAGAAACTCTCCGCATCTGTGTTACGATAGATAATGGAGGCCTCCTGAGTCTGCGTGGAGCTCGATATTCGTCATTGTTTACAAAACTGTTCAATATACGGTTAATCTCAATCTGGAATAATTTTCAGGATCATAGTAATTCCTTGTTTCATATCATTACAACCAAAACGTGAAGAGTGTGAATTTTGGAATGACTAGTGGTTAGTTTTAAAGAAACTAGAATTTATCCGCCCAGCTGTGTTGTCCACACAGAGTGGGTAGATATTGTTGAAGGACAATAGCTTGGTGTATTCCCATATCACCTGCAATTATACGTAAGCACTCAAAAACCCATTCGGAAAGTGGAGACGGATGGTCATCTACAACAACGGCAAAAGAGAGTGGAAACAGAAGCACAAATCCACCTGCTGAACTTTTCGTATCTGAAGGTTTCTTTGACCTAGAAGTATGCGGGTCCAGAACGCCGAGAATATAAGGAACACTATCGCAGATCTCATCAGCAAGGTTGCGCATTTCTCTACGCATTTCGGAACATTTCGTTTGCGCCTCCTTGATCTTGCTTGAATCACCATTCATTGTTGCCAGTGGATGCAACTGAGATAGAATCATATCACACACTAATATCTGAGTAATACGATAGTTGTTCCACATCAAAGCTGAGGGCAGGTCCGGATATCTGTGACACAAACTGCGATATGGACGGAGCTTGGAGTCTTGTCCAACGGTATATTCATCGAACATGGCAAAAGACTTGTAAGTACAGCTCGAAGACGCCTGACTGAGCCAGATTGAGAGTCTCGTTTTGATACTTAACAGTTCATTCAGAATGGTTGAGTTACTGTTATGAAAAAGGCCGTCTGGTGTTTGATAGCGAACCTTGGCTAATTTGGCCATGAGTCTAGTAAGATGGTTTGAAAATGTTTCAATTGAGCTGCACGAAGTTGCCGCCAGTCGTTCGGATAAGCGGAGAATGGTCAGAGGAACGGGGACTCGGCGATATATGCAACCAAGAATCTGCGTGAAAGCGATATTAAGCGTGGTTCAAGCTAGATTCAGAAAGTTCACGTACAATTTGATCTCTCCAAGATCTGAAAGTCGTTAAAGACGGCGTATTCATCAGACCATCCACACCGCGCAGTTCCAATAATCTTACTGAGCCGTTGATATGCAACAACCAATTCTCAATTGACTTATTTCCATGGCCAGTTACCACCTAGTGCCGCGGATCGTTAGGCCCTAACTAAGTTTAGACCTCCAGGCTAGGCTTACCTCAAAAATAGATAGCAAAAATATAGCAATAAGCGTAGAATCTTTATTCCATTGATCGGTAGTCGATATTGCAGCATTTGTTAACCGGAGCGAGTCACAATAGTCTGATCTGGCAGATTGCACTAAGAAGGTTGAGTTGTAAATGTTTCCAATAGTGGCTTTTCCAACGGCCGTTACGCCTGCTAGTAGAGCTCTTTCGCCTAAAGGGGCTTCCACACTGTCAATACGGTAATCAAAGGGACTGCGGATTAAGGCAAGAATGCCAATCCAAGTGTAAGTCTGAAAAAAGTAACATGAGGCTTGATGTTCCACATCAATGACAAAAGAATCGATTGGCAGTAGAAACAAGTTTGGCCGCTTTTCTCCTGATTGTAAAGTGTAATAGTTCCTCAATGACTCGTCGATAAGCGATTTGGGCGTCCTTCTTGATGCGGACGGAGCTCCGTGAGCGCCAGCCTTCGCATGTCGGATGACTGCTTGGGTCTCATGGCGGAACTGGAGTGCATTGTGATCTCGGTATCCTGGGCAGAGTCGGGCTGATTTGAGACACTGAGCACACCCGGGTTCTTGAAGATCACACTATTGTGATATAAGCAATGGGGATCGAAAAATAACATTATCGACAGGTCGACATACTTTAATTTTTCGTTTTCGACATTCACCGCATCCGTGGCTGAATTTCCGAAAAGACATGTCTGTTGGACGACAAATTTTGGCTATCTGTTCAAGATGAAATGATGTATCCCATTCGAGATTGTGTCAGATGAAAACTCCGGTTCTCAGACTGGCCAGCCCAAAAAGGAAAGGCGTCCTGCTGACTCAGGCTTCTTGGATTTGCAACTAACGTAATTCACGGGTAAATTGCTCACACGGGTGTAGTAAATGTTGACAATTGGGGCATAGGCGTAATTATTGTACGAATTCAGCTATATAGGTAAAAATCAATTTATTCGTTGTTTATATATAAATTATATGGGTAAATGAAACTAGATGTGGAGCGGGGATTCCGCTCTGCTGGACCGCGCCGTCACATTGAGCTTCGCTCGTAGGGTTCTGTAGCTCAAGCTACAATAATCACGTATACTAGTACAACTTACAGTAACGTTTCAAAAGAAAATGCTTCAGAACGTGAAACTAAGACTGATGGAGTAAAGAACAACTTACTTTGTGATTTCAGAAATCCTGCCCCTATATATCGAGTCATACCAAGGTTCTATGTAATAAGGGCAGTTCTAAATGACGGACCAGGGCCGTTGAGAATAGTTAGTTAGTTGTACAATTTTGATACCTTATGCGACCTTATGAAGTTAATGGTGACTATATAAGATTACTTACTTCTTTATACTATATACTAGACAGTGAGAGAGGAACGAATGCTTGGATAGAAATACTAAACTAGTGTGACTACTCAAGTGAACAGTGAAAAGCCAATCATGCTCAGTGAGCTGAACCATGAGCACCCTCACAAAGCGGCGGCAGCCAAAAGAAAGAAGCCCCCCGCCTGGCAGGAAAAATCAAGTTCGGATAGTCACCTAGGTACGTTGAACAGTTGTGCGTATACATACCTCAAGATGAATGGTCGCCAGGAGTCATTCCCATGGGCCTCAAAGTTTTCACTGACTCGTAGCTTGTAGAACTTTGTCTAAATGACCAATAATCCGGCAGTTGACCGTCAAGGAGTTCCGAAATGTTTTTGATAAGACCTCACATTTACGCCGTTACTGACCCAACATACACATTATAGTTGTACGTCTCACATGTATCAACAATATCCAATCCTCCAGATCCATTGAGAATAGTCTCTCCATCCCGAGTAAGCGCGAAACTCTGCTGACCAACACCCATCGTGACATTCGACGTCACAATACCAGCAGGTACATCAACACTAACTGCCGCATTTCCACCACTAGTAACAGTCAATGTAGCCGCTTTTGTCAATATAGTCGCCACAAAGATGCTGTCAGAAAGTAAATCGATTCCATTCGGGGCTGGCAGAGTATCGTTGGTGCATGTGATGCCCTTGGGGGTTGGCCGGTACCAGTATACTATCTCCTCGGTGTCAACAGTTGGTGTTGTAGCGCCAGATTTGTAGGCTTGGATGTAGAATTTGTAAATATCGCGCCAGGCGTCATGGGGGAATCCAGAAGCCCATTCGGAGGAGCCGTCATCTTTGTGACCTGCTGAGTAGGGACCGATGTAGTGAGACTCGCCGTAGTCTTGATTCTTCTGGTTAATATCGTGATAGTGCTTTGTCGCAGATTAATCAAGGACTAGACTTACCATTCCATGTGATAATTTCGACGAGATCTGGTTGCATTGTCAATATCTCGTCCCAGCGTCGAGTAGGGAGGTCCTCGCAGATGAATACCCAGTTCTTACTATTAAAATGGGTAAAAAACCACGGCGACACCGCTATGATGACAGTTAGCCACGTTATGATTCTCTCAAAACTTTCGATCCTGTACTTACGAGCCATATAAGTAGCATTCCCCAGATCAGAAATATATCTATCATCCCAGATAGTGGTCATGGGCCCCGGGATAATACTATTTCCTCCATCAGTCGGCCAAGCATACCACGAGAACGCTCCATCCACACTTCGCTGAGCGTCACTCGACCATTCAGCCGGATCTTGTAGGTTCGGCAATGCCCAGATCGAATGATTCGTTCCAGCTTTTACTGGCGTCCAGTCGAAACTATCACCAACAAAGGTGCTCACAACAGCAGCATCGTTGTATTGCATTTGAGCTGCATGGCCTGCGTAAGTCCGCATGTACTGCGTAATATTCGCCGTATCACCGTTTGTCCAGTAGGCAAAGTCAAAGGAGATGAAAACTTTGAATCCGACTTCTTCGGCGGCCTGGTAGGCTAGGGCTAGTTGGGTGGGAGTGTAGCTGTCGACGCTGGCGCAGTTGAGTGCAAAGGCGTCGATGCCGATGTCCATTGCTGTCGTCATGTCGGATTTCCAGTCGTCTAAAGTGTAATTCTCGACGATGCCGACCTGTTATCAGTGTTAGTATGACCTATTCTTTTTTGGGGGCAGTGGCGTAGACTCCGATAGCTACTGACCATAAAGTGTGCAAAAACATACTTTGAAGTTGTCGACTGGCGTCTACTAGTCATTGCTAGGGCTGAAGCACTGCATATGGGGATTGCAGATGCTAGAACAGCAGCTAACTGAACGAACTGTTTGAGAAGCATGTTCTCTACACAAGGTTAGCTTTCTTGAATTGGATGAGTATGGCTCTACCACAAAGTGAGTCATTCAGCAAGGATCATATCTTTTATACACATAAAAAAAAGAGTCGTTAAATATACTTCTATGTGGACACATTTGTTCCATCGTCAAATCGATGTCTGAACTCAACTGCAACACAACGTCAGCCCCCAAGGCTACCTCCTTTGACTCGGAAACAAACAATGCTACATTATTTTATTAAGCGAAAATTCCAGCGAGTTCAAAATCGTAGTAATTGCAAACGTGTGTTTGAATTGTTTTTCCAAAATTCAACAATATATTTGTCGCGTGATTGGGTACATTTGCGGCTAAATACCACAAACCCGTCTTGGGTTGCATCAGTCGACAAGATCATCCTGAAGATCATCGCGATGTCAGCATTTAGATCGTTACAGGAGGTTCAACCTCGAGCATACCGATAGACATGAAATTTGATCATTCAAGACTTTACTCGTCTCAAATCAAAGTTTACAAGCTTAGTCGTGAAATTGTGTTGGTTATTGTTTCCGGAAAGCTGGAAGTTAGGGTTTCCACTTATCAAGGACCGAGTATGAAACAAACAATCTTCGATATGATCCTGCTTTAAATTGAGACGAATACTTTGCGGGCTAATCTTCTAGTGACTACTATAAATAAATTGATTATCAGAAATATCTTATATGCCAACTTGCTTGTTTAAATCTTGAATTGTGGAGCATTCATGGAGATGTTCCGATTTGACACTTCTGTAATCAGGGCAAAGTGCATGTAACCCCCACTGAATAGGGCAATTTTGGATTTATATGATTCAAAAGTAATATAATCTACACTGAAAGACTACCAATATGGTTTGCTATCACGTATCTAACAACTCCCTTTTCAAGTACCTTGACACTATTTCACTGACATAATCGTAGAGGCCTTTCAGTCGATTTAAGCATAGGAAGAAGCCAAAAAAATTCACAGACCTTGAACACGAAATAAACCTATACTTTATACGTCATATACCTGAATAAATCGGATAATAATCGCGTAAATGAATGCTACTTCAACTTTCGGCAAGGGCAGTCATCAGATCACAAGAGCCTATTCAAGCTTTCATCCTGACCGTCAACTGAAGAATGAACGTACGAGCTTGATAGAAGTAGAATCGAATGAGAATTCAAAGACACAACTTGATCATCTAGTCATGAGGCAAATTTATCAATATACGACCTAATAAGTTATCATATGATCTAACATGGCGATCTTGACCGTGGGCTCGGCCGACAAGTATTCTAGAATTGTCTTTTATTTCCTATCATCACATGCTTTTTGGCTATTTGTTAGCCTTATGAAACTCTAGGTACCTCTAGGATTGTATCTTCAAAGTTTCTCTGCTTATTCTGTGTTTGTTGACATCAGTTTTGTAATCATTTAACAGGCTACTTGTGGGAAAACAGAGACCGGAATTCCCGAGTGGGAAAAAAAAACAGGCTGACAGTTTGGGAACCATGAACTCTTGGATTTAAGTCATAGAGCGAGACTGAGACCACCTTGACTCTATTACTCATCTTCACTGAAAGACAAAGAGAGGCGAGCTGAAAACCTACAAAGTCAGGAAGCTCCCGAATGGGACTTTCTGGATCAGGCTAGCGTAATAGCATTAGCGCCAGACGGTGAGATCCGACGGCGCTATTATGAGCTCATCAGGGGCACCGGCTGTAGTGATAACTTCAAGCCACGAACTTATTTTTCTTCCTGAGACAGCCCCTCGCCATCTTTTGAAACGTTTGAGTCATACTTGCTGGTCGGCATGCTCGTGCGGCCGCATACCACTACTTGGCTTCTTCCTAGGGAAACGCTTAGCCTTGTATATCATGAGCCAATTACCCGGCGTCGCGGATGTTCATAGAGCGGCTATCGTATGTCTAGCGTGCAAGACACGGAAGAGGAAATGCGACAAGTGTCTGCCGCGCTGCTCTAATTGCAACCGGTAGGTACTAAATGACGGGAGACACTAGAGTCTACCATGTCAATGTTAGTAGTACTAGCTAATTATATGCCAGACTAAAGCGGACATGTCGGTATGACTACGATGAACCTCGTTCAGCTGCTAGAAGTGTCTGGACAGTTGAACTTTCAAGCCGGATGCCTGAGTCTCTCTGGTCGAAAGAACACGGACATGCATCACTTGAAATTTCAGCGTCATTGTTCACAAGACTACGGGATGGAATGAACCGTAGGAGGTCTAATAGAGCACCGGTTACCGTATGCGAGCGCTGTCGTACTCAAAAGCGGGCATGCGACAAGGCATGGCCAAGTTGCTCTCGATGTGCAAAGTGAGTTGAATGTCCTCTTGCTGCAATTTACTCGGATTTACTTGAACAAAAGACCCACATCTGGCTAGATACCGCATTCCTTGTACATACAAATCAGGCTCTCCGCCGAGTGCGGACCGGTCATCTTCCGCTAGCCCTCGAAGTCCAGTTGCAAGTCCGGATGGTTTATGGACGGGGATTGTGGACCCTTTTCAAACAAATCCACTATCATTTCCTCCTGATTTAGTAAATCATTGCAATGTCTATCGTTCGTGATACAGTATCCGAATCTTAGTGAATCTCCCTAACGATTAATTTCTCATTAGGAATGTCGGTTTTAGCTCCATCTTTAACACCAAGCTCGTCTGAAGTGTCAGAGGTCCCCATTGTCCGATATTGGTTCCCACCAACCTACAACGATCCGACCCTCTTTGTTACTACTTTACTTTGCGTATTATCGCACCAACGACGTCGGTGGATGCTGACAGGACAAAAAGCGGATGGCAGTTTCCGGCCCCAAGACGCCCGATGGCTGGATTGGTGTTATGTCGAAGGGATCCGGAGGATCAACAGAGCTTTGAACAACAAAGAAACTGCTGTTACGGACAATATGATTCTCAACGTCCTCATTATGGCCGCTGCAGATGGTGGCATCGTATCCATGGACGCCCTGGAATCCCCTTTTCAGGCGCCGCTTCGCAGTCTCCAATGGCTTGATATTTACAGTTCCGTTTCAGCTAGTCCGGTGCATTTGCAAGGCTTGACTCAACTTATTCATATGAGGGGTGGCCTAGAAATGGTTCAGCTGCCTGGTTTGGGTGCCATTCTTTCCTTGTAAGTGTGTCTCAGAATACAGAAAATCAATGATCGACTAATTTCATCGTTCAGCTTTGAGCTTATCAATTGCAGCAAGGCCCTGTCACATCCGCAGTTTTCGTTTATCTCTTTGCAGGGAAATGACGTTCCTACTTTAGGCGAGTACTTCATGTTCGACGTCGAAGGTCTTAAGCATCAGTACATCGAGCTGTATAGTGTAGGGTGCTCTGAAGAATATCTCGCCATAGTTCAGGCTATACGGATACACCTCTTGGTGCTGGATAAATACATGAAAGGGCTGTTACCGAATCCAAATCTGCGTCAGTTGAGCGATCGCCGAAATCTGATACAACACCGTCTTATGTCCCTACGGCCTACTTCCCGGCGCGATGCAGTCCAGGTGAACCTTGCTGAGGCCTGCCGTCTATCCACAATAATCCTCAGCGTGGGCGTCATTTTTCCGCTCTCAGGAAATGAAGCGCCTTTCTCTAGACTGTCCGATATGTTGAAAGCCGAACTTGAGTCCTGTGGTGCATTGGCCGTACTATCAGAGCGTCAGTATACTAACACATTAACATGGATTCTTACCTTGGGCGGAATTGCTGCGACACGGACCCCTTCAAGGACCTGGTTTGTAGACAAGCTTAGTACCGTCCCTCTTGCCTCAACGACTCGACGGTTGGAAGTAAGTAAGAGGCTTCAGGCTATGCTGTGGTTAGGCAGCGCATGTGACTATGCCGGAGAGAGTTTGTGGAAGGAGGTTGAATCTTTGAAACTGTCGCGACTGCGGCGTGAAGAATCCGGCGTGTTTGAAGCTAATAGATTGTCTTATTCGAAGAGTTGATAAATCACAGATTTTAAAAAACATTATTAGGTGAATTTCGACCATTAAAAGTCTGTCTACTTTGCTTTTCGTGCGTAATATTGGGAACACTCGACACTACTCAAAACTCTTATGCTATACATTGATAGAACACCAACCCAAACGCTGGGTTACCCGAGTCCCGCTTTTTTTTTTACCCGGCACTACATTCAAAACCATAAGAATAGCAATCAATAACCTGGAGAATTGTAGATTCTTGAATCTCCATAAGGCTCATGAAGTCGCAGTGTTATTTAGACGTACGGTCTTCTATAATCATATCAACTGCCTTTGCCGCAATTGCATAGACAGTAGCCAACATTGTCCTCCAATTTGCGTAGGTAGAACACTGGCATCAACTACTCGCAAGCCATGTTCCGCGTTCACACGCAACTGCTCATCAATAACGCAGCCCATAGCACATGTACCAAGAAGATGATTGAAAGTCATGGTTCGATCCTGAACAAAACAAACACCTTGTTCACCGACCTGGAGATCAACCCGTCCAGCAATCTTGTCTTTGATGGGTGTTGACTGAAACGGGCGGTCCACGAAACTCAAGCCAGCGGCGAGAGCGTATACATCAGCAAGGTGAGCTAAGAGGCCCAAACTAATCTCGGAATCTGAGAAGGGTCCGGGGTGGTTATGTGAGTGCGCCGTCGTGACATAGGGTATGCAAGACTTACGCCGATAACTGACGGGTTTACCGTTTATACCAAGGTTCCTCCTTCAGCCAAAGGACTTACGTGCATAGTACGGGTACGAAGTACTTCCGCGATAGGCCCATTAACCCACCAATGTTTCAAATGTACAATAGCATGCGGCAAATCTATCATTCATTTCAACTTCCTGCCAAGTGTTCGTTGCTAAGTATGTTGATCTAAATATTCATCGTTTCCAACGAACGCTTGCCGAGCCGTAACCGAAAACAAACCCGGGACAGGGGCTCTTACAGATCTAAAGTACGCATATTGGCCCTATCTCTATCATGAAAAACATAGCGTGACCAATATGGTGAAGGTGGAACTCATTTCACAGTGGAGCCCTTGACAGCCACTGCGGCCGCTAGGACCAAATTTAGTTAAGCAACCTTAAATCAACTACGGCTGGCTTAGCGCAAAAAGAAATTCTGTGCCATGTGTCATGCATCTCGCGATATGAAACCTAAAAGGGAAAATGGGGCTCAAGCATAAGGGTGATTTGTTGATTTTGTAGGTCACTTCAGCCACACATCTACATACGTTCAGGCTTTAGGCTCTTTGCATTCGGATGGTGTGCTGGCATCCGCGAACGCAAAGAAAGCTACATTCAAAGTCTGCTTAAGCACATCGACGAAATCAAGGCGCAGTATATGAGACTGATTGAAAACTACCATGCCGCACAGAACAATGTTTTACGCCTTCAGGTCCAGATACACAGCTTGACGTGTAGAACAACACTATATTACTCGTTTTTTGAGGGTTGGAGACCGCTCAAATACGAATAGTACGCAGATTGATCTCTGCTCTATGTCGGCATCGGACATGTTCCAGGAGACGGACTTGCAGTCCGGTGCGAGTTCTTCGAGTTTTGTTCTACTTTGATCTTTATGTCTCGCCTTCAGGGATGATCACTATAGGATTTTTGAAGTATCTAAGCGAGATTTAAGTTTAATCATTTTTCTTCAGTAAGTGTCAAAGCGCATACAAATGGAATCGCGAGATCCTGTTTACTAATGCATGCACGCTTAGATCTCAATGTCGTACATCTGTACGTGCATTCTCCAAGCGCGGAACGTCGGAAGTTCCCCATTTCGTGCTTAATTAGAGTTAAACCTCATATTAGTATTGATGAGTTCCCTCATATCCGATTTACATACTGATTTGGCTACGTTTCTTAGAGCTTTTGTAAGATATTCTATGAGTAGCAAGTTACTCATGACTTACCTAATTAGGAAAAGCACGTTAGCCCAGAGATATCATATGAAAACTGGCACTAGCGGTGACTTGTACTTCATCTTCTCATGATCCGCTATGTTAGCTTGACATCTTTTCAGCAGATAGGAACTTACTTCTCATTGCCATTTTCGTATATTTTTAAATTGAGCTTAATCAATTCACTTTTCCTGGGAGAGCTGTGTTACCCTTATTATCTAATATCCCAAGCTCTCATGCCGTAGTGGCAAGCTACCTACCTAATTAGGAGTCATCTCGCGAAAACTGGGGAAAGGTTCAAGTTTCAAGGTCTTTTCTGTTTCTTGTTTAATGCAAGTAATCTCCTTGGGATAAAGTCACATAATACGCTTGAGAAACAATAAAGTATGGCTACTCAGCCCATCAAACCAACAGCCAATCATCATATGACATTATACAGCTACTTCCGCTCTTCATGAAGCACCCGAGTTCGCTTTGCACTTCATTTGGAGGGCTTAAATCACCTTGTGACATATAGATAAGTCGACTGTGCTAGCGATGAGAATCTCCGAGTAAAGTACGAAGCAATCTCGTTATCGAATACCCTTCCCTGCCTAGTGATCGACGAAGTCCTTGACGAAAGGAATGTGAGAAATACCAAAGTCGAATTTATAGTTACGGGCCAATTGAGTGGGACTGTTATATCGCAAAGTTTGGCTATACAAGGAGGGTATTTTGAAGAGCAATACCCGAATAGTACACCAAAGTTGATCCCTTTTCTTTCTGGCTTACTTTCATCTAGCAACAATGAGAGGGAAAGAACTGAGGCGATAATCAAAAGGGCTCAGATCAAAAATCTTGCGCTAATTGTGGTGGCTGATTGGCAACCGCTTGCAAATCTATCACCGGTTCGGCAGCTGGCCAGTTTTGCACTTCAATATAAGAGAGCTCATCCTTTTTCGAAACCGAAAGCAAGGATGGAGAAACAGAGTCTCATTTGTCTAAAGTGATTGATAGATGGCTAGAGTGGAGCCATACAAGGGGCTTGAGAGCATACGAGCGTCATGCTCAATCAACCGCTGGTCGTTTCAGCGTCGGGAACGAGCTGACACTAGCGGAAACTGTGCTGAAACCTGCAGTTGAGGATTGGGTTCGAGAAGACTGGGACCGAAAAATGGTGTTGAAAAGAGACTTTCCGACGATTCATTGCATATTCGAAAATTGCAGGGAACTTGACGCTTATGAAGGGGACCCATTGGACTACTCAGATAGATAATAATGTGGAACTGGATTCTCCTATATTCCTCATTGGGGCTTACAGCTATTTCAAAATGAGATTATACCTAGGGCTGCATGCCGAAACAATTATATGGTCAACAACGCCATATCTTGATGTTAATCGCGATAGTACAAGGGCAGTAATCTGCTCTTCAGCCCAAAATTTTTGATTCAATATAAAGTTGTGAAAATTATCATTTATGTACGGCATCTTTGTTCAAGATACCATTAATGTAACGGCCTACGCAGCCAAGTAACTACCTATTGCACCCACCCATTCGACCGGCGTTTGACCGTCACTCTCTCCCGCCAACCCATACTCCCAACCAAAGACACCACCAAAGTTCGCATACTTCGCCTTTAGACTTGCAATAGTGGCTGACAATACCGTAGTTGGCTGCCATGAATTTCCGGCAGTAGCAGCAGTAAGAACACCCAAAACAATACGACTCGGATCCCAACCCGCACCGATCACAGTGTCATAGGAACTAGTCGATGCAGCAGTACCCCAACCGTCATAGAACTGAGTGTTGTACCAACTGAATAATTTCCCGTTGGGCCGTGTTGAGCTGGTGGCTACTTGGTCCAATGCAGGCCAGCTTACGTTATCCAGGTTTCCGCTGTTGGACATGGATAGAGCCACAGGCGCAGCGGTTAAGATGAAGTCAGTGCCCATGTCGGCATCAAGTTGTTGTGCGAGTCTGAGCAGGACGGACTCTGAGACGTTTTCTTCAACATCCATGTCGAAGCCGTCAAGATTGTGGTTTTTGAGAATTGATAAGATGATGGGATAGTATGTGTCGAACTGCGTTTGTCAGAATACTATACCGAAATTTTTTCTCAAAGATAAGGTAGACTTACGTCGTTTTGGAGGTTGGCATAACTGCCTCGAGCAGCACCGCCCATCATTAGCATAACTTTGACTCCCGCGGCCTGCAGTGACGATACCATGGGCCACAACGGGTCCCAATAAGCAGACTCGATATCGTTATCATTCAAATGGATCTCTGTCGGATTGTCGAGATGCAACGATGCAAGGATAATATGTGTAACACCGGTGTCTTGAGTCACAAGGTCAGTCAGATTGAACCAACTGCCACTCGGATCTGTGAAAGTCTGGACGTATTGTACGTTCCGGAGAGGCGAGCCGTTGTCCAGTCTTCTAGTTAAAGGGAAACTGAGGACGGATTGAGACAGGACTAATGCCGCAATGAGCGGAGAGGCTAGTCTGTGAAACATTCTGGCTACCAAGGTATACAAATTCGAGGCCCAGAAAAACGACTCATTCAGATAATTTCTGCTACGCGAAGTAGAGACTTTATATGCTATTTCCCTATCACCTAGACTCACAAGTTTTTCCACCTGACTCTTCACATCTTTTTTGAAGATGACTGAACTAATGACCGATACTCCACGGACTAGTGAATTATGGCTTCAACTCGATTAGGCAATACGACTTCACCACGGCTACATATCGTCAGCAAAAGAGGCGTTGTGGTAGAGTACCATCGGCCAAAGCGTTTTATGCTGACAGACTCACAGAGTGATATCGCTTCCAACGGCCAAGAAATTCAAGTATTTAAGAGCCAATTAGGGCATCTGATTGTAGCGTTGGCCGGAGACTTTATTGGTTCTCGGCTTTTAGACGTTCAGCCACAAGAAGAAGCCTCCTCAAAAATGGTCCAGAAGTGTGTTTGCATCGGTCTCGACCTTCGCGGTGTGACTCCGGTGAATGAAATGAATTTAAAGCCACTTTTTCTTGGCTAAGGATCAAATGATCGGATTTGGCTAACGAAATGAGTTAAGCTTAGATACCGGTAGTTGGTGTGAAGACTGGGCAGATCGCTCTGTTGCAGAAAAAATAGGGTATTCATCGTATTACCGTAGTGTTTGTCATATTTTACTTTGAGAAGGTAGTAATCATAGTATCTAAATTCTCGTGTATTTTGTGACTTTTCATTTTTCTATATACAAACTGTGAAGATCAGGCCATCTTCTGGGTTTACAGCCTAGTGAGGGGTACCGCAGGAGCCTCGAGGTTCGGAACCATTTGCAGCGCAGTACTTTGTGTGTAGGCAGCGGGTCTTTTCCTAATACAGTTTATGACAAAGACACCCTATCGTATAAAGCGCTATTTCAAATAATTTCACCCGAACAGAAAGGCTGATTTACATATAGGTATGCGTTAGACGTTCTGACCGAGGCTACCCCGACGTCTTCTCATCATGGCAGCCTGTATCTCTCTTGCATGTCTCATTATAGTTTCATGGACCTCCTGCGCACTAGCATCGTGCGGAATATTGTGAGCCTCGAGCTCATCTACCGAAATATGCGTGAACCCTCGCGTAAAGGGCGGCGGCTTTTCACGAGCCAATCCAGGCGGAAAATCTAAATTGGGGCAACTGTCTCCAGCACCAGCAAAGGGATCAAAGCCCGGGGCAGGTTTCCATATCACAGTCTTAACATAATATTCAATTTCGTTTGGTCGGGACTCATCTCTGATCCACCGCATTTTGTCGAATATTGAAGATCCCGTCCATCGGGTTGTGATTATATCCTCTTTGCTGGCTCTCAGAACCATTCCGTCGGCTCGCCGAAAGAACCATGTTTGCGTTGCTAAGTCTGTAACGATATCGACTTCGATTTTGCGGCGGTCGATCATTTCAAAGTCCATACTGATTGAAGAGACTGACGACGGGAATCGCACGGTATTCACCCATCGTGCATCAATGTGTATTGGCCTGTTTTGTTCCCAATACCAGAAATCCGTGTATCGAAGTGTTATTGTGATATTCTTGGGCTGAAATCCTTCAAGATCAAGGACTGCCTGTAATCTGCGTGGATCTTCCAAAGCCCACATTTGAGCGAAAACCCTGATACTTTGAATTTGAGGGATACCCATTCCATCTTGATTCCGTGCAAAATCCCTCAATGTGGTCAGATACTCTTGCATTCGTCTCGTCGTGACATGTTTACGGGGCGCTCTCTCTGGATGCGTTAAAAAGAAACAGTGCTCTGCGAGCGCAAATGGTAAAAACCATGTTTCTTGAAACACTCTCTTACAGGTTCGCAACAATTCGGTTGCTGTACGTCGTTTTGCTTGGTAGCCTGGACGGTACCAATATGTGTCGCGGCCAAAGGTATCTTGAGCAGTGTCTTCATAATCGGTGAGAGCGTAGGTGAAAATGAGCGATCGAATTTCTGCGGGAAGGAGTGAAAATAATGAAGATTGCTGTTGTGGGTTGATATTGCTTCGCAAGTTGAGCGAAGGAGCTTTCAAGATAGATTCTGTTAAGCGTCGTGAGTTTGTATCTTCCGAGAGCAATCAACGGGTTAATGTATAGGTACCATCCATTGCGCCTGGTGATTTCACGGTCCAGGATCTTTGCGCAGCAAATTTTTTCCAACTGTTCTGGATCCAATTAGCCTTGAATGATGTTTTTCTCATTCTAATGAATTCGATAAGAATGGGAAGTGTGTTGAATTTAAGAAAGACGCCGGGGTTGATGAAGCTCTTGAAAGACCCCACACTAACGGAAGAAGCCTAAATCCCTAAGCCTCATTTATCTTGTTATCCTATCACAGCCTTTGTTGAGACGTCGGTACTTTGTTGCCTAGAAAAGATCGGGAGCATAACGAATCACGACCATATCTGAGCCCACTGTTGGATGTGGCAATTGATTACGTTACCTAGCTTTCGCCATGGAAGTGCGACTTGTTAGTTCTAATGATCGCCCCATTAACCTATTCAAAATCACATCCGCAGGAACATATCAATTGAAGTTCATTGACTGGGTTGCGTTTAGCGGATCAAGTCCAAGATTTCCATTGTTGCTAGGACTGGGTTTTATTCTGGTTTCATTGTTCAAGAAATATTCTACGTCGTACAATAATGACTTGGGCGAATTCACGTCGGATCTTCTCGAGTGGGTTGAAATTAGGGCTTAGGGGATCCTGTGCCCTGGCGCTTCCGTATTGGGTCCATATTAGTGGCATTGATTTAAGTCTCGTGTACAGCCTTGAAGAGAGATTTTCTTGTTAGGCCATCGCATTGCATGATGGTCTCCAGCCTTTTTTCATATTTTGTATCGAGTCGAGGTCCTGGTGGAATTTGGGTCTCACGAAACTCTGCCTTCTTTCCTTCATGTGTTACCATCGAGGTCATACTAATTTGAGTTTTCGCATTAGCTGGTAAAGGGCCTCGAGAGCATTTACCACTATGTTCAAAGTTGCCCCGGGCAATAATTGTTGATGCATGACTGGATAGCCTGCTGGGAAAACCAAGAGGACAACAATTTTACTAACCTGCGTGACATGAGAAATTTTTCCAAAATGGTTTGCCTAGCTAGACTATTTATAATACTGTTTCCACCCAGCTCAAAGCATCTCCTCTTCTGCCACCTCAAAATGAGTGCAAAATGATTTCACTGCTCGAAATATCTTATCGCGTTGTCTAGCTGTATCATACTATGATAGATCATCTAGTATGCGCGCAGTCTTTTGACTTAGTTGATTTCAATATCTTCTCTGTCGCTCTATCCTGGGTTCACTTAAAACAACCCCTGGAGGCTGTTAGGGGTCGACAAGGCAGATGCGAAGTTGAATGAGCCCGGTCGCGCTGAGCTCGCCAGGGAGGGAGATTACCGACATACTCTTCTATGAAATTTTTATGCAGCCCTTTACCTGTCACTTTCTAGCAAGAATTGAAGACTTGCTAAAAAGCACTTGATTGAGCCGTTGGATTGATTACCTGCAATGGCAGGAACACTAGTGCAACCCAGACCCATCAGACGTTAGACGTGGTATTGCCTTGTAAGTTATTTCATGTGAACATGCATCATCTGAATCTGCTACTGAGAGTGTTCTCGGCTTAACAATGGGATATATTAGTTCTCAGAACAATTACTTCTACCGTATCTGCTGTTAGTAGCCCTGATGGCAAGCTCAAGAGAAGAGCAACGATAATCAGGGGGTACTATATGATACCAAATTCAAGGCATCCAACTTCCGAAATGTCATTCCGGACTTTGAGCCTGTCTATGCCTATGCACAACGAACGGGACATTGCAAGTGGGCGATCGACGCACGTATCGAATACGTAAGATAGGCCTTCATCCTAGGCATGGAAGCAGTGATAATCCTCGACTACCAAAAGGATGGAGGAATTTCCGACCACGAGGACCAAGAACCTGAAACAGGTGGCCCGGAGAAGAATGGAAATAGAAGAATGACCATCCCCAAGCCTACATCCAACAAGACTTCATCGGCCAAACCTACGTCCAACGAGGCTTCATCGACAAAGCACTCTGCTCCTGCACCATTCAAGAAAAGGCAGGTTTCAATAATAGATGTGGCGCGTCTCTCAATTGCACCATCTTATCCTCCAGTCCCATCCAGCTCGATCTTGTAGACTTTCATTTTATTCATTCGACGAGTTTAAGATGCGAGGTAACATCCTATCTCGAAGATCTTTAAACTTCAACAGAAATTCAAGGCACGAATTGCCGTTGTCGGTGGTGGTGTATCCGGAATCGCGTGTCTTTTTCGGGACTACGTGACGCTGACCATAAAGTTCACCTCTATGATGCTGATACTCAGCTTGGTGGCTGTTTTGGGTTAGAAGTTTCTGTTGAATGCTGTACACATTCGAAACACAACTGAATATGGTCAATTTCTGGTGAGCTTTGCTAGCTAACCAAAAGTTGGGGGTACGGATGTGGCAAAGCTAGGCTTGGATGGCTTGCCCTAGGCCATAAAAAGACATGGATTGGTGAATTTATTTTCTTTGACAGTCAATATATTGATTTCTATGTGTTTGATCAGTTTATGTGTACAGGGAGCTCCAAGAGGACTTCGCATTATGTACTATAGGTAAAGCGACTCCTAGCTCAATACCTCGTTTCCCCTTAGTACAGCAAGGAAAATAGAGTCACAAATCTATTAAAATGGCTTGCTCAGATATTTTGCATTATACCCGGAACAATCTTCTCAAGTAGTGCTGACAATTCTACCCAAAGCTTCTTCTGAGCCTCTGCGCCCTCTGCGCTTCTTACCAGTTCGGAAGTACTACAGAAGGGACAAAATTAGAGTAAACTCGCAATCAACGCAATCAAGTGTATGGAACGAAAAAGCTTACACAGCAACCTCGCAATCACTCAAGTATTGACCATGGGTCTCTTTTCCACCCGCTGCCGCGTGAAGCATTGTCCTAGCCCCTTCTTGTGCTGAACGAGCGACGAGCCTTCGGTATGGTCTGAAGATTAGATGGAATGCGAGACTTGCGTTCCTCATAACTTCGGTTTTGACAAATCCTGGGTTTACAGCTGAGACGGTGATGTTCCCAGGTAGCGAGGAGTTGGTGATTTGGTTTGCGAGCTCTCGGATCATGAGGAGTTGGACCATTTTGGAGACGTAGTATCTGCTCAACGTTAGCATGACTTCTTTTTCGAAGCCTCAGAGAAGATGCAATGCCTATTCTTCATGTCTGCTCTGTCTTTGTTTGCCAGTTCCTCCAAGATATCTGGGGCTTTTCGCTCCGGGAAATCTGTCATGTAATGGACAAAAGACCCGGTGAACGTCAAGACGTTCTCTTTTCCGTACTGGACCGAGGTTTCCCGAAGCTTTGGTAGAATGAGAATGCTCAGAAGCATTGAGCTTACTGCATTCACGGTGATTGTAGACTCATTGTCTTCTGCAATCTCAAAATCGTACACGAGGATTCCAGCATTGTTGACAAGAATGTCGAGCCGCTCCAGGCTCTTTGCCCGCTCAGAGAATGATTTGACGCTGTCATACTTCGTCAGATCCAAAGGCCAAACTTCAACAATGCCAGTACGCCCAGTTGATTGTGTGATTGACTTGGCCGCTTGTTCACCCTTTGTGGTGTTTCGAACTGCAAGGATCACTTTGGCAGCATCCAAGAAGACGAAGTAACGGGCTGTTTCGAGACCAATTCCCACATTGGAGCCCGTCACAATGACTGTTTGTCCAGTGTACTGTTTTGTGGGAATTGGGAGCTTCACGCAAAGCTGTGAGCGAAAGAAGCTAGCGAAGTCCATAGCAAGATGGCTGAGAATGTGTACAATCCACGGGACGATCACGAACAATTCTTGTTTAGTGAGGCGAGTCTGCTTTGTAGTAAATATGTTGAGTTGGATATTCCTCTGGTCATCTTTATATACCTGAGCCGGAGCTTAGAAACGGTGAATTAAGAGGGTGAACTGTTCGTCTTCAATCTCCTCGAAAGGAGATAGCCTTGTCTGATTGGTCAGAACAAGTTCCTTGTTCTAGTCTGTTTCTGGCTTAGCGACGAAAGCAACTTGCATAAGTGGGGCGATTGACCCGGACTTTGAAGTCTTGGCGAAAGCAGGCTGCAGCTCTAGCGTCATACTTTATCTTACCTCTCCTCAATCCCGCGAATGTTCATGTCTCAATTTCAAATTCACGCTCTGATTTTGATGCAATGTGAGCAAGATGGCTGCGGTACAGCTGGCTTCAATGCCTCAATTGGCCGAAGCACGATCTAAAGATGACGACTGGACTGGTCTGAAAGACAAATCGGAGAGACGGAAGAGGCAGACTCGGCTCGCTTTACGAGCGCTTCGTATGTGTTTTTCAACTCTACGATATAAGAATACTCTTTTCAAAGCTCGTTAGACTGACTCGCTTTATTATAGGCAAGCGTAAAGCTGTGCAGCGTGCGGCAAAGCATGAAAGGCTCTCCGAAGATGCCGTAACGCTCAACAAAGACATTACCCTAAAAGCACAGACTAAAAGCCTGGAGCAGCAATCTGGGCTTTATCTGTCTTCTGGTCTTTTCATTCCTTCTGCTGTCAGCCATAGTGGGCGTGTTATCCCTGAGCGATATCTATATCCGATTTCGCGTGACCATCTACTACCGCTTCTCGAGTACAATATCTACCGAGCAAGTATCACCAACCTTCTCATCATGGGTCACGTACATCTCATTAATGAAACCTGTGGGTTCCACGGTTCGGTCATCATCTTCCCAAACCCCTATCAAGGCCTCAGCATCCCGCCAACTCTGCAGCGAACCGCTCTCCAGCAATCCACTTCATACCCAGATTGGATTGACCTCATTCCGTCTCCTCAGATGCGAGACAATGCCATCCAAACACAGCACTTATTTACCAATAAAGAGCTTGCGGCTGATCTTCTGACCGGAATGGTGGGTCAAGACAACCAAAAAATCCCTGGAATGCTGGTTTGGTCGGACCCATGGGATCCTAGCGGCTGGGAACTTACCGAAGACTTCTTCAAGAAGTGGGGTTTCTTGGTTCAAGGCTGTTATGATTTGTTCCAATCGACCAATTATTGGAGAAAGCTTAGGGGCGAGAAGCCATTAAGTCTAAGACTAGGGTAGGATATTTGAGAGCTTAAATGATTTAAGTTTCGATATGTTATATTCTCAAAGTTGAGTCACTTGAGGCTATAATGATCATAGAGCAAAAAATTAATGAGCAAGTACCTAAACCATGCCCGAAAACTCTTGTTAAAATCATACCCCTTTCCCATTGACGCCATCTACCCATTGAATTGGTTCCTCTCGGGAGTTCTTTCACAATGTCGTACAGGGATTGCTCTCCCTTTTGTGGATTTTCCTTCTACCATGGATACATAAAATGCCGGTAGACATCGCTGATTCCATCCATAGATGTTTTTAATATTTATATGACTTTTGTAAAGCAGAGGAGAGACAGGTTTGAAGACTTCTCACCCCTACTCTTACGAGAAGATTTCTCATAGATCTCTTCTGCTCGCTCGAAATTCATACTGTATCCATTCTGAGCCTGTGGGTGATATATGACACCTTGAACTACCTTGTCGCGGTTTATTACTGCACGGGTAGACCCTTTGGCATTTTGAGCCTCATGCCTGACGCCGTTAGGAAGTGTCTCTATGACTTTGCCTCTTGAGTTTTGAAGGTTGTACGGAAATCTTTGCCCTCGATTTGCTGGTACTTCGTAATAGCTTCCACCTGGAGGGGAAAAGCTGAGGGTTGTCTATGTTTCTATACTTGTGGGGGTATTTTTTGCCGGTATATCCTGGTGTCACTGCTAGTGCATGATCCACGTGTTGTCCATTATTATGTTCTGGTCGATTTATGCGGTAGGCGCGATACCAAGGATTCTTTACGATTTTCGAATATGCGACAACCCAGGTGTTGAACAAATTTCGGGGAAATACTTACTGCTCCAGTCTGTTCGTCCTTTCTCGCCTTTGAAACACATGCTTGATAGATAATATTATTTGTAACGCTCGCTGCAGTGACAAGTTCAAAGCTAGAAATAAAGCTTGGGCATTGATATTTCTTAGACGATTGGAGAAAAGGAAGACTCAATTGGATCAAAGTTCATCTACGGTAATTGAGGCTTCATGTGTTTTTATAAACACAGAGCCTAGAAGCTCCAGGCGAGTTGCTCTACGATGAATACAGTATGGTGTGCTTTAAGCGCTATGGCTAATAATAGTCTCCGTATTAATTATATTCGAAGGGCATGAGATATTACCACATGAAAATCAAGTCATTGGACTCGATACAAATCGTTCAAGATCCCACCGAGCCTGATTTTGCTTCAGGCCCCCCACCAGCAATTAAAGTCCATTGTCACCAAAGGAAAATGCCAGGTCCTCTAGATCTAAACATCGACGCGTTGAAGTATCCAGACGTTGTTGATACAGGAAAATCGGCAACATCAACGAAGTCGCTATCCGAAAAAAATCAAATCTGCTTTCAAAACTGATACGGCCAGTCTTCCGGCCAGAAAAGATGTATCCGTTCCGAACGGTATCTTGCCAACAGATTATAACACATTCCTTATCCTGCAAGACTTCCTGCAACCAGAAAGTACAACCAATATCAGTGATGCGATAGACCGTCTTATAGATGTTTTCCCGGACGGAGACATGCACTTTATAAATAGCGTCAGTCTTGAACTTGCTGAGCAGATTCCATACAACCACCCTTCTCATGCTAAACTAGCAAGATTACTATGGGGTGTCGGAAGGAGTGAGGCGCGAATTGGAAAATTGAAGCGGAAGGTATGTGTTTGGTGCCCTTGAACACTTTCCTGGATCCGAGCCTTTGTGGTAACGATCTACGCAGAACATCCATATCGGAACAGACAGCTTCTATCAAACCCTCCAAGAAAATAAAATATTGTAGATGACAAGCCCTGGCACGACACTGATCCGGCTCGTTACGTCATTTTTCAGGCTTTCGAGGCTCATCTCAACTGCACAGGTGTCTGTGAATAATGCATTTTTCGAGGGTGAAGACCGTTCGCAGAACACACCCGAGATCCGTGACGCGTGGGTTCTCGGCGCCGCACAATGGATTTTGTGGAATGGACAGCAGTTGTTCAAACTTGTTCATTGGCGTGAGACTTGACACCTCTTCAGATCTGGTGGAAAGGCACCGGGACGAGAATGGAAACTCAATCCCGAGAAAAAATCGTTGGCATGATTGGAAGCATGGGTTCGATGGGGTTGTGGCATCCGGTACTTATGGTAAATAATGTGTTGATATTTGCACGAGGATGATGGAAATTATGACTACGTTCGAAAGGATAATGGTTTTCTTAGGTTAGACATATTTCTTGATGCATTTATGTATCACAAACGTCAAGCAAAAAAAGGTTAAGAAACAGCCAACCACTTATCAACCCTCTCCTCACCTTCAATGATTCTCAATACAAACCTGCCAAAATCATCTATATCATCCGGACTCGTCGCCCCGGGTTTCAACAAATGTTTACCGGTTTCTAAACTAGGAAAGAACAGAACATCCTTCTCCCTGAATTTTGACCACCATTCATACGCCGACTCAGCTTGCCATAATCCTGCGCGAGTCGTGAACATCAAACCGCCGGGACATACGGTAAACCCATAACTCAGTAGTCTATAGATGCATTGCATATGCCCCGCAACAAGCCAGGTACGGCGTACACTCTCTGCGAGGATCCATGCGTTCCAGTCTAAATTTAACTTCTTTTCGAAGTTAGCTTGCCCTTTCGTATTTATTGACGGGGCCGAATTAATGTATTGGCTCGACAGTAATGCACTGTCGAGCATCCGTTTGCACCAGTGGCTTAGCACTGGAATCAGAGATTCAGCCATTATCCTTGATCGTGGATCGCCGTCAAAGAGTCGAATCGTTTGATAGACTAGTAATGCTTGGACGCGGGCGACATGATCTAGGACGCTTCTGGTTTTGCTCGATTTTGCCTTTGTTTGTCCATCACTTTCTATTTCTAGTGTAGGGGTCGAGAATGGATTATCGGGCTCATCATCGACACCATGGTCAACACGGTTATCTGGATCACCCTCCTCATTCAACAACGTCGCCACCCTCTCCTCGACAATTCCCAATATCATCTCCTTATTCCTCTCCGTACACGCAAAATAAGCCGCGCACGTTGTATACACATCTTGTATACATCTCGGCATATGTGACCTTTCTCTTCCGTCACAACGATTTTCACGAGAGTGGTAAAGTCTCTTATGCACAAACATATTACTCCCTTCCTCAATCCACTGCTTCACCCAAGACTGCACCTGATGCACCGTGCCATTGAGCTGACGCACGGAACGATGAATACGGTTTCTATGGCTGTCAGTGGTATCCATCACGGTCCAAGTGCCAGGTAATAGAAAGAATTGCATTGACTGAGCGAGATGGTCGTTGTTGAAGAAGTAGTGGTCAGGCTGAAGGTAAGGCTGCTGTGGTCCGTCATTGTGATAATGGAATACCAACGAATTCTGTTGACTGTTACTCGGTATTGAAAGCGCATGTTTTCGAGTATCAATGATAGTTGCCGCAGCATTGCTACTGCCAGTGCTGCTAGTAGGGCTGGCGGTATTGACATGGTCATGAAGCCTTGTCGAAGGATACACGCACGCGATCCCCTTAACGATACATCGCCGACATGAAGGATGTTGCAAGTCGCATCGCCTTTTGGATTTTATACACGCATTACAGGCCTTTTGTCTCGTTTTCCGTTGCTGCTGCCTTGATCTGGCTGTTCCTTGTGGTTCAGGTAACATGTCTCGCGCTCGCATGTGTGATAATCGGGATTATCTCACCGCAAATCCCGGAAGGTCTTCAAAGATTAGGTAAAGGAAAATTGAGTACAAGATTACTGTGTAATAAGTAACTCTGTAGGATAAAACGAGACTTTTGAGAGCTAATGACGCAAAATACGAGCTGATTACTAATTCACAGATTGTCAGAGACGAAGCTAGTCCAAAAACAGCCATTTACCGTTTCAGGAAATTCTCCGCCTTAGGGCTCGCTATACCAAACCCTAAGTAGATCTAGAACCTCAAGGCATTAAGAATCTGATTCAAGCACAACTAGTAATGACAGGTACACAAATCCTAATCCCTTCTACATCTTCTCATAGGACTATATCTACACCCGCTGCTTTGTAGTTCACTCCCTTTCGCGCCCTCAAGCGGAGCATGACTGGTTGTTTTTCCACCATCATCATCATGGGAAAGTCATCAAAGTGCACATGCATGCCCTCCTCTTCTGCTATATCAAACGCCCAAAGCATACGAGTCAAGACAAGGCGCATTTCCACCATAGCTAATGGCTTCCCAAGACAACTGTGAAATCCAATACTGAACGGCTTCGATGCAGAGAGATTGTCATTGGCGAATTCTGATGGCCGCAGTTCTTTCGGCAGCCACCGGTCAGGAACAAAGCTATCCGGATCGTGGAAATACTTGGCAGATCGATTCATGGCAAAGATACGCACACCAAGTCTAGTCTGAGGATCAGGTGTAAGAGATTAGCTAGTATTGGAGACTGATGGAACAAATACTTACTCCTTCTGGTAGCCAGATTCCTGCATAATCATCACCACCAGACGGCACCATCCGAGGCAAGCCAGAAGGCACCGGGTGGCAAATTCTGAGTCCTTCCTGAATGACAGCGTCGAGATAAGGTAACTTGGCACGGGTAATGCTCTCTACGGTGATTTCGTCTTCGGCTTTGTACGAGCTTCGAATTTCCTTTGTCAGCCGGTTTAAGATCGCTTTGTTCTGTGGCATCGCGAGATGGTTGAGTATGCCTGTCATAGTTGTGGCGCTCGTCTCTGCACCGCCGACAATCACAAAACTGAACGATGAGAGGATTTCATCACGAGACATATTCTCAAAGCTATAAGAAGAAAAATCATTGAGCATCAGATTTAGAAGTTCCCCTTTGAATGTTAAACTCACTTTGGATTCTTTTTCATAAAGGGCGTCATGAAATCGAGACGGTCCGCTTTGCTATCGAGACGGCGATTGATCCGATCAAAGGCATATTGCTGATGACGCTTTGAGCCGTCTTTAACACTTTTAGGGATGGCTTTTTCGAAAAGCCATTGCATGACAGGCCAGTAACGAGGGGCGGCAGCGATTGTCATGGCCTTTAAGTATTGATATAGCGTTCGAACCCAGTCATGGTATTCACCTGTAGCCAAACAACCAAAAGCTTCGCCTAAAGCTAGGTCTCCAATCTGCCATGAGGTCAATATTTTACAACGAAAAAATCACTTGGATACAGCACAGTCACTAACCACGTCCATGGTGAAAAAGTTGATCCAGTCCGTCACATTGACCAACACTCCTGTTTCCAGGGCTTCGGAACTTGTAGCTCGCTGCCATAACTGGTTGATGAGCACGTCGGCGTGGCCTTCTATGAGAGGGGCCTGCTCATACAAGGATTCTTCTGTAAAAGAGTGGCTCATCAGTCCACGTACACGAGCATGAAATTTGACGTTGCTTGTAGTGATCAGATTGTCCGCCTGCCCCTCTGGAGGTTGGAAAAATGCCGAATCACGTATGGCTCGCTTATGCCCGGCTCTCCAGGTATAGATATCGTGCCATGCTTCTTCGCTTGCGAAAGAAACCTCATCTGGCGCCATGCGAAATACGGGACCATATCTATTGTGAAGTCGCTGCTGATTTTTGATTAGGGACCCACGGAGAAGGTGGTAAACAAATGGAATTCTAGATGCGGACCATAAAAAGGGACCTGGAATCTTCGCGAGTGGGTGGAAGTAAACATTGTACACGATTTGGAAAATTGGATATAGGAGTAGTAGTACTATTATTGTAGCCACTGAAAACCGCACTGAGAAGTTCGAGTCTACAGTTTCAGCAATGTTGAGAAGGGCCATGCTTATACTGGCGGGTCTGTGTCTTGTAAACTATGTCTATTCAGAAACATGAGAGATGAATTAAGTTCACACAGCGGTGTTGAGAGTATTTCAATAGACTTTTCCTAACGCCCCGATACTTAGGCTAACAGTACGATTCAGGTTATTAGTTTTTGTGTTGGAGAACTTGGATGTATTGTACTACATTGATACCCAATCCAATTCATCTAGTGGTCATACAGGGGTGTAGTAATCCCCCAATGAGAGTCACCATCTCATATATTCATTTCTTCAATGCGGAAGGCTCAAGCCCCGTGACGACAAGGATGTTCAATGTTACAATCCGAGACATGCATTAGTAGCACGATTCGGTTGCTTAGATTAATGATGTTAAAATCGTTGGTTACCCCGTTCGCGGCGTTGATATTAGTAATACTACTGGCTTGTTTGGACAACCATTGCAGAGGTTTCTAAACTCCTTTGAAAGCACCAGATACTCCTCATCTCCATTGCTCACCCTAGCAAATGCCACCTTGCGAATGACTTTCACATTGCCCGCAGTGAATTTGGTCCGGACTGTGGAGGTGTGCAAATCGAACTTACAATGAAATAGACCAATAGATGTGGATGTACATATGATGCCATAACTAGTGCTTAATAAAAGAAAGGAATAATATCACTATTCACTGGCTGGGAGAGCTTCATCTTTCTTCTCTGAGGACTCTCTTCTACATGAACGCATCATCTTCTCATCTTTCGCCCAGTTGTTCATCGCTGTTGATGAATCGAATGATCACAGCCTAGCTCAAGGGACCCGTAGATGTATTATCATAAGTCGGAAGGTGAGAGCTATTTCAATGTTTCGTGGTTTATATATTGAGACTCTTCAAAGCGCTTCAACCAGAAGCAACACTCATTGTACATAATGTGAAGTAGACTGGTATCGAGGAAGCCACATGTGCTTTCAACAGAGAGAAATACATGTATATCTAATGATAGGAAGAAACCCCGCATTGGTACAGGTACCTACATATGTAATGTGTAGCAGCAACAAGAAATCAGAATCTTTCACATAGAAAAATAAATCCAATCTATCAGACCCAGCACCGCCATGCTTGATTGAAGTGTAAATCCAGAGAAATATCCAGAAAAAAATGATAAAAAATATATACAAGATCAATCCAGGTACAAGTCAAAAAAAGCAGATAATGGTGGCATATCGAACAGTGAACTCAAAACGCCTTGTGTAAATGTGTATGTGATGTCTCGTGAATGCATGCATGGAAACAGAAATTGGTGCAATGGTTATGTAAATAGATAGACTCCGGCTTGAAGGCAAAGATTACAAGGTCGAGAGAAACAAGAAATAAATGCAGAAACAACATGAAGAATGGTCGCGAAACATATGAGAGGTCAAAAATGAGGTTGAGGTGAGTTTGGTGAGATGAGTTCGGTTAATTTCTATGCTTTCAGTAATCGCGGACCTTTCGTGCACCGAAGAGATTTAGATCAATTGCAGTGTCGTTTGCACCAACTACAGGAGCCGCTTCTTCCAGCATCTCCCAAGGACGAACGGGGTATGGTCCAATGACACGACCGCGGCTTTGCACGCGCAGCCGATTGTTGAGTGCCAAAGGATCTTCGATTGTATTCCCTCCGGCAACGGTGGCTGCACTGACGGGATTGTTGGACGGGGTTAATGTCGCTGCTGGTGATGAGACTGACACTGAAGATGGAAGGGCTCCGCCCATGTTGCCAAAATTCTCCGCAACAGGTCCAAACAAGAATTGCAAACGAGCATCGTTCTGGACATTGAGTGCTGGCGGAAACCGCTCTTTGATGAAGTTGGCACAGTGTTGGCGAGCCTCGTCGGGAAGACTGTCGACAAGAGAAGATGCGATGTCTAAAGCGTATGTTTGAATGGTATTTCCGGCTCGGACTTCTTTGGCTGATGCGAGAAAGTATGATGATGCAGATAGATCTAGACGTGGCTGCACCGTAAGTCCTAGGGGTGTACGGGATAATGCGAGGCAGCATATTATGATGAGTAACCTGGACAAATCGACATAGGCACCTAATCGATGGTTGCCAGATGATGGTAGATCGAACGCGGCTCGGTGAATTCGAATCATTTGTAGCATTGCAGTCAACCAAAATACAAAATTCTCTTCGCTGCCAGATAGTGACCGCGTCATTGCCTCTTGTGAACTGCGGCTACGTTGTTCGGTCCAAGTCCGCACATGCATATGCATTGTGAACAGCTTTTGGAGCAAAGTGTTCATTCTTTCGACAAGAACAGGTGCCACGGCGGGAACTCCTTCTTCGGGTATACTATAAGAAAGCCCGTCGACAATGGCTAGATATACGCGTGCGTTGTCTTGTAGGCCGAGTTTTTCGTTTTCGGAATCTTTCTCCATGCTTTCGGGTTGTGCAACAGCAAAGAAATCCTTTTCGGCTCTCTGGCGTAGCTATTGAATTGTTAATCAACATTCCCAGTTCATGGTTCGGAAGAAACTGCATACCTGCTCGGCAGCCTCTTGGCCCATTGTAGATACCAGATCAAGCCAATAGGTATTCCCAGTACGAACATCCGCCACTGCCGATGTGTACATCAATTCCACAATGCTGTTCCTGATGTTATCGTCGTTCTTCTCGTCGAATAGAATCTGCAACTTCAATTGACACAGAGGCAGAGAAAGATGGTCGGTCTTGTTGATAGTCATCGCCGTCTGCATCAAAAAATCCGGATTGCTCTGATGGCCACTCAAAAGATGATCGAGAGATTTGCGGACAACAGGAAGGAATACCGGATTAACCTTCATAAGAGCACGGATGCTGTCAAGAGTAGCAGCTTCTGGACGGCGTACAATTATCTCACTCAGCAAAGGCACCACACATGGAACCGAGGATACCCATTCTTGTGCTCCTAAAGTCATATGAGGTACTGCATCTTTGAGGAGGGCGAGGGCTTCATGTGAGTGTCCGTGAAGAAATTCTTCTTGAGCAATGCGAAACCTGTACGCTAGAAAATCGTATAAGGGTTCAGCACTGTAGTTTGGCACAAGAAGTTCCAGGAAGTCAACTAGCGATTCCGGTAATACTGAGTTTGCAGGTTGAAGCGAGCCAGACTGTAGAAGCTTGTTCATCAAAGTAGCGAAAGCCGGTAAAGTCACACATCCAATGCCAACAAGAGGGTGTAGCAAACGAGACAGGTTGGGCCGGGAAGCAGACTTTAGAATCGTCTCAAGCCATTGGACCAGCAGAAGATCAAAGTGTTTGGAGTTGAACGACCGTAGCTGCACAAGATGACGACATACCGAGCCTGGCTTTGATGGGATCTTCTCATTGTATGAAGCAAGTTGCTGAATCAGTTTTTGAAACACTAGAACCATTGTCATTTCATCCATACTGTTGCCAGATGACAGGAAGTGGTCCATATCCTCGTTGAATGAGGGGCTGGAGTCGTTTAAAGTTTCTGCCATATGATCGGACACTGGAGAGCAAGCTGCAAGAGCGAGGTTACGATCCGCACGAGAAAGTTCTTGTCGAAGTAATACGAGAGAGTTGACTTCCTCTGGGAGACGGTGACCGACTTCTGTCATCGAATATGCTAAATCGTAAAGAGGCTGCCCGTTGGTCTTCACACGGAGGAAAGCTTCGTAGAAACTTCTGAACATATCGCCCAGCGCACCAATGATAGTGAAGCACTCAAAATGACGATTAAGCGTATCGACAGCACAAGTAAGTAAACGAATATCATCTGAGTTGGACGCGTCGATGAGAATGTCCGCCAGCATGGAAAGATCGCCGTATTGCTCAAGTACAGAACGAACAACTAGGAATTCCTCTTGGGTTAGAGAGGACACTTCGACGGAATTTTCATAGATTTTTGGATAGGTGGAGCCGCTCTCATAATGCTCAGATACAGCTGCTCGGATCCACTGGCTAACATCAGCTTTAATCGACCACGTCAGATTGTGTTGATCGTGATTGATATTCATATGAAAGCCATCTTTCCCAAGCAAACTTGGGAGCCTCTGTTTCAAATCAGCCTTGACGCTATGCAATACCTCCGCCTCGGAAGAAAGTCCAGCACGAGCCATGAGCGTGTCTCGAAGATTGCGAAGGTGTCTTGGAAGTCGGGCAACTGGTATATGCGATAGCAATGCTATGTCAACTGGTACGGATGATGCTGAAGAGTAGTGTTGGCGATACTGTTCAACTGCACCTCTTGCGACGAGCCACTGCAGATACCGGCCGACCGAGAATGTCTGAGACCGAATTAACTCGACGACAATGTGATAGACATTTGTCATGGAAGATCTCGACTGCTCGATCGATGTCTGGGTGAGAAACGGAAAGATACAGGCGTCAATATCCATGCCTGATCGTTTCCATTTGCGGAAAAGTCGCACTGAAATGTACACGCGAACCAATCCTTGGCGAAACGAGCTGGCCGCCCACCTCAGAAGCACGGAAACGAGCTCTTGCCGATCCGGGATAAGACTGAGGCAATTGCTCGATAGGCTACACATGTCGCAAGAATCGCGAGACGCATCTAGAAGCTTGATGACCTGCTCTTGTGGTGTACGTCGACGGGTGGGACAATAGGTCCCAGGTCTTTGAACTCGGGCATTCCGAAGAATCAGCGATTGCAAGATTGCCTTTTCCCTAGAATCGTCTGAGAGTGAAGATCCAACAACATCTTGATATCGGTCCCATGATCGTGGGAGAATAAGGCACGGTGAATTTTCTCGGCAGAGCCGGCGGACTAGCAGCGAGATTCGGTCGATCAAGGGTTGTAATTTCATTTTGAAATCGGAGGATGTGGCTTCGCGTAGTTTCTCCAACAGAGTCTCCGCAAGACGTCTGCCTCTTTTTCTAAATCGTACAAGGCTTCCCCAGTAGATACTTAGCATTGCAAGCCATATCGGGAAGGCGTCCAGCGAGGAGCCCTCCAACGAAGATAGATACCAATCAAGATAGTAGTCTTGGTCAAGTAGATTTTCGTAGAATAGACGAGCAGCGAGTCTCACTCTGATCACCGATTAGTCACTACGTTAGAAACGAGGTAGGGATAGTGATCTTACGCATATGTCATCTTGTTTCGCCAATCCGGCTTTCCGCATGCACTTATTACTCCGGCAGTGAATTGTTGCACACTCAGCGTCCACTCCCGAACCCATTTCGTCTCAAGCCCTTGCGAAAGGGATCCGCTGGTGCCTTTTCTTTTGAATGCGCGGATCTCGTTGGCTCCGACACATTTGGCCAGCCATACAGCTCTGCCGATTGGAACTCCCTTGCCCAAGCATTGGTCCAACAGGACTTTGCCTCGAATTCCGTGCGGTATAGTTCGGCTTAGTCGTCGTAACGGAACGGACGAGTTAGCCAGATCGCGAAGCCAAGCCTCCCGTTTGTTGTCCGTGAGAGTGACACGTGGAGGCGGTTTGAAGGTAGAGGTCGAGGAAATTTTTTCATTTATTTGACGTTTCTCCAAGGCGGCGGCAAAAACAGATGACAGCAACTGCAAGCTGGAGTGATTTTTTAACTGACTGGAAATTTTGGAAGCGTGCGATTGGATATCAGAGTTGGTATTCGGACCCGGCACCCTATCAAAATTCCCTGCCTTGACATTGAGGTCTGATAACCTATCTTCGGGGTGATTCCCGGTGCGCGACCATGGTGCATAATCGGCGACTTCTATAAGGGTGTTAGCCATTCAGTCCCTTTACCGCATAGATTTCCCTTAACCACATAGGTATCAATCTGATAATACTTACTTTCACGCGTCAGACTGGGCGCGATTTCTGGAGTTTCTGGGTGGTACGGAATGGTTTGGACCACGCGCCCCCGTATATTGTTCGACAATCCCTCATTTTCGACTTGCGACAGACGCGCCGAAGTATGGGTCCATGGTCGCACGGGAAATGGCGGCGGAGAAGGAGGTTTGGATGTTTGCGATCCGGGGGTCACATTTCCAGCAAACACGTTTCCTCCATATGTATCGGCGACTAATTCCTGAAAAGAGTATGCTGGCCGGCCGCGACCTGATACCGTGGAAGGTCTGTTCGGGTTGGGACCGGTTGTTGCGCTTCTGGACGAGGGGGTACGGGCATCGCCGCTCAGACCGGACACGGTCGTATCTAACCTAGGTCTCTTGTGGAGAGGTTCGTTCTCTGTAGGGCCGTCGGACGACAGGTCAATTAGCTGTTGGGCGGTAGAAGGCGCGGGAGCCACGGCCATGGACGACCTATCGGCGGTCCCAGAAGCGCGATGTTGGCTGGTCCAGGTCTGGACGCCCGTCGAGGAGGGATGCGGGATCATCGCATGTAGACGGGAGACATGGTTGTCTCTTGTTGAAGCAGTTCAGGTCATCGATGGATTGTTTGTATACTGGTGACCGTGCTTCCGAGCAGTCGAGACCCAATATAGCCTTCGTCTTGACGGAGGACTAATGCGATAAGATAGCAACCACAACAGGGGCTCAGGTAGATGAGCTAGACGTTGCGAAGGGTAATACAGGGAGCAATGCGATCGATATTGGCCGAAATCGTATGATTTGTAGGAAATCCCGATCTGTTGTCACCAACTCTAACTAACGTCAGTTGTCTTAGTTCCCGCAGCGGACGGATAAGTATTGGGTGACATGCCAGCAGACGCTGCACCTGAGTGGTTGCAAATATGGTCTAAATGGGTGAAATTGATCAGAATCGGTTGGGGATGGTGAGCAGGATTCGGAAGAAGGACAAGGACAAATGGCGAAAGCTGAGGTGAGATGGGAGAAGCGATGCAAGCGAGTTGTATGATCCCGTCGGTACAGGAAAGCACGGCAGCAGCACGGATAAGAGAGGAAAGGGCGAGTCCACCGTTGATTGCGGCAAGCGGCGCGGCTATGCTGATTTGACTGATAAGTCCTGGTTCTTAGGAGTCTCGGGGAAACCGGCGGTAATCAGCCGTATTCAGTACGGTAAATTACGTCCAACCACAATGACTGCAGTCTGATTGCAGCCGCGGACGCCGAAGCACGGGGGTAATGCCCTTACAGTACGATTACGCCGAGCAGGCCTGGCTTTGTCGTGCATTCCTGCTCTTCCGGGCTTAGCGGTCATAGCGAACCCGGTGAACAGCAGCTTTTCTACTTTTCAGTCATTGATTTTGTCAAAAGCAAACATGTTAGTGTATGTGATTTGCCCAGGCTTTGTCGTGGATTTACATAGCTACTACATAGTACATAACTTAGTTGAAGCGTGATCAATAATTGAGTTCAACGGACTCACAAACTCCGGATCCGTGGCGATACAAGTCCAACCTGGAACTTTCCCCCTCCACTTACCCGGCATTGTACCCGTTGATTGAGATTTCCCATCCTTGATTCAGTATTGCGAGATAGGTAACTGTTACTACTACTTAACCAAGCAGATTTCGGTGGCAAGATTCACCGAGGCAGAACTATGACCTACGTCGTCGACTTCAGCGACGGCTGAAATCCCAGCCATTCTAGCAAGAACGGGGATCAAAGCTGACATGTCGCAGACAGTCAGACAACCGTTTGACGACAAACGAATAGCACGCTTGAGCAAGATGCAGTAAGCTAAATACGCTATGGTTTGATTGATTGATTGACTGCATCGAGCAAGCTACGCAACGCTGGCATGGTATGGATAATTGCTGGGGGCGGACCGAGGGCGAATCTGTGCCAATAATACGATTTTGCTCTCCGGTGACCGGTCGATACCCAACCTAGATAGTCGATACAGCACAATGTGGCCACCGACGAAGTAACGGATTATAACACCACATAATGTCAGTCTATTTGTCTTTTGAGATAAGCACGCCAGTAAGGAAATATGCGCTGGATTCTACGCATATCACCGCGCTGGGAGTAAGCCCATAAGGTGCCGGTCTACTTTGCAATCTCTTCCAAGGTTGCTAACGGAGATAATCCGCACTTGCGACTATGCCATAATGAATATTGGATACGTCTACGGAGTGCTTTGATGCAGGCTGCGATTCCGGAGTACACTCATGGATGCTAGTGAAGATGGGGCCATCTATCACATTTTTTTGACTTTTACTGGGCCGTTAGCACGAACTATACTAATACTTCGTCCTTGACGGTGTATCACCGTATCTACCACAATATACGTACAAAATGATCAATCGTCTCATAGGTCCTGTACAGTCGATCTGTGTAACTCTCAATCTTTCTTTCTGGGCGTTTCGTTGTCCAATTGCTTTGTCATGTCGGCATCTCGGTAGATATCGTTATAAAATCTGGGTTTCAGCTCCCTTTTGTTCTAGCGCTGTGTATCGCTGTAAGCATACGAATCTGCACTCTGCATTCCGTTTGAGATCAGTTGATCAATGATTGTCAGCATACGCAGATCCGCTGGTTGTGCCGGACACGTACAGACCCCGTCAGGTTTAATGTAGACGTAGCAGTCGTGCCTGTGGTGAACGCCGTTCGTTGGGACTCGAATTTCTTTTTCTTACATCTTTTTTGAGTCCTCGACCACCTGGCCCCTCGGGAAATGGGGAACTGTCCGTACAGAGTGCATAACAATACTATGTAGTAATGCAAACCGCCATTATTGGCGCCTCGACTGGTTAAACATGACGAGATACGAAGTGCACTCTGATTGGCTCAGTATCGCAAAAAGGTCCACCCTTCAGCCATTACGGGCTAGCGCAGCACGTGTCCAAAGATGGTTAGCCCTCCTGTCCATTGACACTCCCTCTCTGGGGAAGCTGCCAGACGACAGATCCAACGTAGCAGCAAGATAGACGTCGACTCCGCCACACTATCAATCACAATGTCGACTCAGAAGGATATGCGGAGGGTGGACCTGGGTGAGTGCTATTCTGCCACAGCCGATTGTGAATCCATTGCAATGCGCGCTTGATAGGTCGGAGCTGACCGTGGCCATCTGGGTGTCTAGTGATTCCATATGTCGAGCCACCAGCTGCGAAGAGCGACACGGATATTTCAGGTATGCACAAATTGCGCTGAAAAATGGTCATCGTCTCCTGAGGGGTTGGATTGGTATTAAATAAGTTACAGGTGCTATGAGCACAACTTTACCAATGGCGGCTGTAAGATTCCCCTCTCATTTCTTTTTGTCGCAAGATGCTAATGATGCCACTGTCAATCAGATGTTTACACGAAACCGGTAAGTCGTTAGCACACAGATATCGCAACCCGGATAACCTTGGGCGGTCAATTAACAACTGCGATCCCTATTTAGCATGATTGGATGGTACGTTGGCTCCCGTCTATCTGCCACGAACAGCGCAATGTTTACCGACTATCGATAGGGTCGCCGTGATTATCTCCATCCAGAGTTGGCTATCAGAAAGCCCTGAGCAGAGCAAGAACGCTGCTACGCCTAGTTATATGTCCGTCTTTATGTCATGTAAGTCAAACCCGGCACACGACTGAGAGGATTATACGATCTTTATGCTAATGCAAACATCTCGCCTAGTGATGTCTCTTGCTGTCGTACGTTTCCGCTCCGCCCTTGATTGCAACTTAAATCGATTTCTAACACAGCGATAGACATACATGCCACTCTTCTTCCCTACACCAGGCGCCCGCGGCAGCGCCACAGCCGATGCTCCGGCACCGTCGCCGTCCCCATAATTGACAAGCATTAATAGCTTGAAGAGGCTAGATAATTTAGACAGGAGGAAATCCGGGCATACAATTTTATTACAGAGCGAGGGATTGGTGGTCTCATGACCAATGTAATATATAGATGTTCTACTAATAAACATAATACTCACTGATTGACTGCCATAGCAAGAAATAGACTGGGAAACAGCATGCGTGAGCGCTGGATGATGCAACGCACTCTGACACAGCCTGGTGACTCGTCTTGCCACCTGACTCCAGATAGGCTTTGACTGCCGCTCTGGCAACGCTGACGTGTTCGCTTAGACTGTGTCGAGCAGTTGTATCCCACCACAGCCTATAGACACGATATTCAACCGCCAGCATCATGTTGACTCTTTGTTAGTCTAGTCTGTAGTGCACCCAGGTAACCAGGTCAAAAGTTCAAACAAGGGACCGCTGACTAAGGGGACTCTGACTAAGAGGGGCAGCCAATCAGCGCGTTGGCCACCGGCTGAGTCATCGACACCTTCCTCGTTTGGGCCCTCACTGTGGACAGTCTTGGCAAAATGTCTGGCGGGAAGGCTCGCCCCTCGCGCTGAGCCCTTTCTTTCTCTTTAAAAAGAATCCGATTCCTCCTCGGCCAACACCGCCTCGTTTCCTGCACACCCATCTCCCCTCTTCAGACCAGTTTCCACCACAGAAACATACCACCGACTGCATCTGCATCTACAAGAGACTACCTAGGGTTCTCTTTCCAACAGCTTTATTATTTATACCCCCTTTTTCAAGGACGTTTCCAGCACAGGCAGAGTTTATGTCCATCGAAAACCTCAAGACCTTCGGTAAGTCTTCTTCACCGTCTACCATACCGACAAGATACCCTACTTTTCTTGTCTTTCTCGCTTGATTTATCGCACCGCGGATAGCGCGTTATTCTTCATGTTTATTCAGGGCGACTTCCGCTCGTGATGTGGTGATGTAGAGCGGGGTAGTTTTAGCTCGTGCAACACTTGACCAGAGACCAACAACTAACCACCACCATCATCACAGACCCCTTCGCCGAAGCCGACGAAGACACCGGTGAGACTAAACAGTCTCAGAATTACATTCATATACGAATCCAACGTACGTTTCTCAGTCTGCTATTGGTTCATGGACACAGCTAATTGTTGGTAGAGCGCAATGGTCGTAAGACATTGACCACCGTCCAGGGTCTTCCTAAGAAGTTTGATCAGAAGAAGATTCTCAAGGTCATCAAGAAGAAATTCGGTATGTTCTTCACTATCGTTATAAGCGAATATAAGCTAACGGCTCAGCTTGCAATGGCACCATTGTCAACGACAGTGAGATGGGGGAGGTGATCCAGCTCCAGGGTGATCAGCGCAAAGATGTTCAGGAGTTCTTGGTCGATAAGAAAGAGGGTCTAGAACTTGACGCCAAGACCATCAAGGTATTTTTTCTTCTTCTGTCGTGTAGTATCGAAGAAAGCTAACCTGGTCAGGTCCATGGGTTCTAAAATCACGCGCCGTGTCGTTTCGGTCCTTCTCGACAGATCGACCCCTTGAGGATACGATGGAACTGTTTCATCTTGTCGGTTAATCTATCGATGTCATCCTCGTTCTTAGAGTGTCTCGCTCGACGAGTATCCTTTTCAGAGACAGCACGAATGTCACTGTCAAGTTATTTATATTCGACTGGCGATTCCCGATGGAAGGGTTTACGATTTGCTCTTTGAATTATCGGACATGGGGAAATACTTTCGCGAATGGTGTCTCATTGAGGGCACCTTTTCAGGTGGTCTTTTAAGGAGCCGTTTGTTTCTTTTTTTTTTCTCATGATTTGATGATTCTGCTTTCAGGGACGGGAGGACTGGAACACGGCGTTGTAGATACCCATAGATGATTTATCTTTTATTCTTGTTTCTTTTGTATGTCTTAGCATCGATGATGCCAATTCATGAAAAATCGTTATGGCTCTTGTCCAAGTGATCGTAATAATATTCTAGATTGTAACAGTTGATCTTAGGTATCGAGATAAAAAATTATGCCAACCGACATGCAAACAACGCCTGCAAACAAAGACAACCACCAGACCTTACGAAGCAGTAGTAGAACTAGTAATAGACCCAACCCAATCCAACACCTTCTGCCCCATCACAAACGCAGGAACTTCCGGCTCGTTATCGCGCGTCAAATGCAACTGCAACAATATCAGCGACATGCTCACATAGCTCGCCACGGACAGGACTGAAATCGAGGCTGTGGTTTCGCGTTTGATCATGGCGTGGTTTTGGGTTGCGTGGTAGAGGAATGTTAATGTCTTCAATCACCCCCGAACGCGCGTTAGCTGCATGTGAGGATATGAATGGTTTGAGAAGGATGGGGACGTACGGTTGTGATGGATATCCATGCTGGAAGGAGTAAGCGTGGATCGGAGGAGGCGCCTGACAGCCATAGTACGGAGGACGTGAGATATGCTATGAGGCCGTTTGTGGCCAGGAGGCGGATCAGGACCGCTGGGGGGCTATAATTCAGTAGCCTGATTATCATGAATCAGCTATACGTGCAATGAACTGGGAGGGAAGGATGGGGAGCACACCACCGGGACATCATGCAGTCCATGAAGAAATAGGATAGATATGCTGATGCGCAGCACTATCATCCCACAGTCAGCCATACAGTCAACCTTGCCATGAAAGAGAAAGGGGATACACACCCACATAATCGCCAACGCAACCTCCGTAACCCGAAACCTCCTCTCCACATCCCAATCGGCGGCCGCACTACTAACCACAATCGCAACCCAGCCTTCCCTCCACATACTGCCGGGGCGTATACGCAGCAACTCCGCAAGGAACGTAAATGCGCACCTCAACCCCCACCACAGTGCAGGCCCAACACTCATCGCTCGACACACGACTAGCGGTAGGTACCATTTCCGATCTACCCCAAGTATGACCGCAACGCGCGGGTGTAGTTTTGATGCAGAGACTGTTGGCGTTGTCGTTGACGTCTCTGTTGGTGCTGTTGCTGTTGCTGTTGCTGCCGGTCCGCGGTCCTCCATTCGAGGCGTTCGAGAAGCACCAAAAGGGAATTGTAGAGGACGGCTCGGCTTTGTTTCCACTTTTTCCCGGAGTCGATGCTCACGTCCTTGTTGCTGTTGCTGTTCTCCCCGCGTTGTTGAAGTTGTTGTGTGAGAGTTTGGATTGTTTTGACGGTTTTTTCGGTGGTTATGGATTCCGCCAATTCCAGGAACGGTTGGTTGAGGGTCTCCGCGAGGTGTTTCTGGATGATTGGGCAGACTTCTCATATGGCTTGTATAGCTCTGAAGCCGGGAATGTAGCCCGTTGGTATTTGCGTCGGTGTCAACGATCTCGTCTCTGTCGACGTACTCTCTGTAGGCGACGCTGGCGCCGAAATTATCTCCGCTACTGGTAGTAACGTCGTCTGCTTCTTGTGTGGTGCCTCCATTGCTCATCAACGAGTTCCGACGCGATCTCACCGGCGAGGACGGCACGATAGTCGACGCGGGGGAATCCTCGTCTTCGTCGTCGTAGTCAGTGTCTTCTTGAGTTGCTGGTGTTGTCGCTGGAGGAAATATCGTCCCGCTAAGGCTCTTCATTAGTGCGGAGGCAGTAAAATAACCATGCGGTAGGACATTTGTCGCCTTCAATGAGTAAAAAGCAGTTGGTGCCAATGACCCTCGTGGTGTATCTTGCGACTGTATTAATCCTTCTTCCTGTTGCTGCCTCTTTTTCTGCTGTGTTCCTACCGGCGTCGATATAGGTGGCGAGCTGAGACGGAGGTCTGCGGCATCGCGGCCGATGGAAGCCAGTCTTTCTTTTTACGGCATACGCTGCCGTAGATTATTCGCGATATTCGTAGTCCGATATTGAAAAGGAGGGACTTCGTCTTCGTGCGCCGATTTGAGGCGCAGAGGTAAACGTTGCACAGGTGGTTTGTAGTTGTAACTTGCAAATGTGTAAACACACTCGATAAGGAGAGATTCTTTAGTCTTGGAATGCGGGCAGATAAGGTGTTTATCGGGAAAGTCTCAAGAGTATGGTTTGAGAAGTAGAATGAGCATATAGTTGCGCTGAGTACACAAGATATTCCGTCTCTATGATTGATAATACAAATTTTAGACGAGTCATGTTGGCATTTAATTGAATGTGAATGGTTACAGGCCTCGGCATGTTTTTTCACTTAGCTGTTGAAAGAACAACGACAATGAGCCGCCATTTAGATGAGCCATAGGATTTGCTAGTCATGAGAACGGCATGAAGCGACTCAATACTAATACTTGCCTATGATTCAGATAGTGCATTCAATATCAAATTATTGGTCAAACTTGTGAATAGTTTCAAGTATTTATGAAGTGCCAACACTGATTGGCAGTGCATAAGGCGGTGTATCACGTGCCCTTATTCTGCCCGGGGAGGAACAAAGCCCGCGGAAACAGGAACAGCTTTTTTATTCCTGGCCAGCACAGAACAAATGCTCATATGACTTCGTGACAGTCTCTCCGGAGGCCTGAACGATTGAATCGACCGCCGAAATGGCACACTCGCTCGGAATAAGAGCCACCATCCTCCCGCGACACACACCTCGCTCAATCGCCATCTACGGATCTTCAACACTCATCACCAACGACAGACAATCACAATGTCGGGCATTCTCCCAAACCAGACCCACGGCAGCAAAAGGCGGAATGATGTCGGCAGAAATGCTTACGCCCAAAATGCCGCCTCAACACAGCTTTCGGACCCAAATGCGAAATATTGATCCTGACAAGATACCGACAGACTTTGGCATTTTGCCGGGGACTTTTATCAGGCCGGAGGGCAAGGATATGCCTAATTTCTTCAAGCATCCTAGAGAGCGATTGCTTTTCGAGTGGGTATGGTTGAAAAGTTGGGTCACATCTGCTTTTTCGTGAGTTGTACCTCTCTGGCGGGCTACAGGTCAATTGCTGACGGCTTTGTTGTAGTACGGTTTACTTTTGTAAATGGCAATGCAACCCCCGTGCATCGCTTCTATTGAAAGACCGTAAGGAGATTGGAAAGGGGCTTCATGATTTGATGTACACAGAGTTTGCCAAGTAAGTTTTACGATTCTTCGTCGAAAATGTTACCGGACTGACGATATACAGAGGCAACGAACGAATGCTCCGCGCGAAATGCTCCCCGGGCCTAGCCAATGACCTCATAAAACGCATTCGAAAACGCAACCCCAAGGAAAACATCTCCTGGAAACTGGAAAGATACATCCGCGACCCTTCCACCTTCTGGACGGGCGTCCGCGTCCTCTCCGACCGCGCAACCCTCATGCCCGAAATTCCGGATAGCGCAATCCGACAAATCGTGCTGCGCATCAAAAGCCAACAGACCTCCTTCAAGAGTACCAAGGATGAAACAGAGAATGTCGTAAAGTCCATGTACGGCCTACCGAAAGTGCAAACCTGTACGGAGTATGTGGTTATTCAGAAAGTGAAGCTGGCGGGTAGGGATAAGGATTGGGAGATTTGGGGGTTTGCGAAGCCGACGACAATGGAGGATTTGGATAGTCCGTTTTTTGCGACGGGGTTGTCGTTGAAGGATAGGGTGATGGCCATGCAGGATAAGATGATGGGAAGGTCGTAACTCTGCCTGACTGGTAGAGCTGCAGTGTGGTAAAACTCCCTTCTCAGGGTGTGCTTATTAGATTTTATATGTATATTACGGGCATGTATCATACCATTACTTCCAAGATTTCTACACTGTAATATGTAATTGAGAGAAGAGGTTATTGAGCGGCGACTACCTGTACATATATACATCGATCTGTCAACCATTTACCTACCTACATAGAGACTTAAGAAGTCAACTCTCTTGCCAGATCAGCCCTTCTATTCCTTCTCTTCCTTATACTACCATCAACCCAAATCAAACACGGCACCGTCGTCACACCACTCAACAGCCCCAACGTCCACGTCGCCGTTCCCCATCCATAATTCTGCTTAATCAGCCCAGCCCAAATCGGTCCCACAAGCGTTCCGAGAGCAAACGCCATATTAAACAATCCATAAGCCTGCGCATATGCTCCACCCTTCCCGAATGATCCCTTGGGTCGTGACTGCTCCTTTGCGGCTACTATGTGTGTGATTTCGGCCATGATGACGGGGAAACTGAGCGTCATTGCGAAGCCGATGAAGACCATCAAGACAATAAGCAGAACCTTTTGGCGGATGGAGTTGTAGGTTACGAGGCGTAAGAGGACGAACAATGGACAGGCTAGCAGGTAGCCGACTGCGGCGAACCAGCGACCGCCGTGTTTGTCGCCTAGGTACCCGACGACGGGGGACATGAGGGTGGGGATGACGATTGTTAGGTATAGGATGCCGGACTGTAGGGAGCCCCATGAGAAGGTCTCGTTAACAAAGAGGGGAAGAATGGAGTCGAAGGAGGCAACTAGAGCGGCTTGGACGACGCTTGCAAATAAAGCGGCGAGAAGACGCCGGGATGCGAGGAGGGTGAAGACCGCGGGGAGTTTTTGTGTCCAGGTCTTGGTCTTAGGAATAGGTCGTGATGGTGTCGATTCCTCGATTGGAACCGTGGTATTCCCGGTTGACGACTCTTTTGTCTCAGACTGAAATTCAGACGGTTGTACACCTTCATCTGAAGATGGCAGATCCTTCTTCTCCACAAGCACAATACGCAACACAAAATCTAAGCCAATAAACGCATAACACAGCGCCCAAACACCATTATAACCCGTCCTCTCATACAACACACCACCCAACAACGGGCCTAGCATGAACCCAGAGGTCATCCCCAGACTCACGTATCCCATGTACTGAGCCAACATTTCCCGGGGCACTGTGTCAGCGAGCAGCGCAAGGCCCACAACCCAGACGACCGCAGCACTGATACCCTGCAGCAAGCGGCCGATGACGAAGACGGCCACGCTGGTTGCGACGTTGAGCATAATCGTTGCGCCCAGAAGAGCTGCTAGACCGAGTAGCAGGGGTAGGCGGCGCATGGAGATTGTGTCGGAGAACCAGCCGCATATTGCTGTCTCGGTTAGCTTTTTATATCTTCATGTTTGGGGTAGGAGACGTACGAGAAAAGACTAGTAAGCCTGCGCCGTACACAGCCAGTAGCACCGAGACCCAATACTGAACTATATATCAAATCAGCACCTTTTCATCTCGTCAGACGTAAGAAGACTCACCTCGATCAACGCCAACGTTGGCCCTATACTCCAACGCAAACGGGATAACGGGTACAATGACACCGTACAAAAAGATCTACTCGTTCGACGTTTTAGTCTTATACTGATTTTTGTGTAACTAGATATCCTGGAGAGAACGTACATCAGTAAACACGGCAAAGGTGACCACAAACACAGTAAACCAATTACTGGATCGCCATTTCAGTCCCCATCTCCATAGGGTATGGGTTGGTGAGAGGATGTCCGGACGTTTGATCTTCATGTTCCGTACTTATTTCCGATTGGATCCTGGGTTGGTTCGAAGCTGAAGAGATTACTTCATGTCTTCAATGAGGGTTATGGAAAAGACCAGATGATTACCGTGGGTTTGATGGCTCAAATGGTCCAATCCAAGAATGAATGCGACCAGTCTCGGTTGTTAAGTAATTCGAAGAGATACTGTGCCAGGAGATCCAAATTATAAATGGAGTGTAATCGTGCCAAGTGGGTCAGTCTCTGCGCAGCGCATCGTAAAGCCGGGAAAAAAGATAATATGCCAACGAAATGTACTCCGCAGTGAAGTACTTTTTCTTCTTGACATCCTCGGATTTTTAATATATAAATTGTATCAGCCTATTATTTGCTTGCATGCGGGTTCCGATATGCTCTTCACTCCGAGCGCGCTAGCGGAGCCCGCGGGTCCAGTTCGCAGGCATGTCGACTTCTCCATCTATTGCCCTATCAAGGCCTAGCCCGCGGTTCGATGTGTTGCCTCATCGAACCCTAGTTAACCCTAACGCTATTTCACCCTCTTGTCGTCTATCATAATTCTTCAGCTGTCGCTCCCTTCTTCTTCTTCTTCTTCTTCTTCTTCTTCTTCTCTCGATACTCCACCCTCAACTGCGACGCGCTCTCAAACAGTCTCTCTGCGTACCGTCCCTCGTCATCGAGAGTCCATACACCACCATACGAATCCCACCAGACATCATCATTCCCATGCGCTGCGTACGCGAATTCATGCATTTCCATAGACTGCGAGGCCACTGTGGTATATATTCCGTCTACTATCGAGCCGGGGTGTGCCCTGAACGGGCCATACCAATTCTGTAGATCGTCTTCATCAAAGGCGTCCTCTTCTTCTGCGTCGTCCAACCCCAAGCCATAATCCATCGCAACAACGAAAGGAATCACATCCCCCAACCTCGGACGTTTGTGCACTTTCTTTGGTTCAATAGAATCCGCCAACAAAATCGACCGCGCAGACGCATCGTCAATCGCAAAGAGCATGGAATGCTGATAATTCGCCGGCAACTTTTCTACTGTGTCTCGGTAATGCGCCGCTAGCTTCTCCGATGGCATGCCGCTGAATGTATCGCCATCCTCGACCCAGAGTAATTTCCAGCGCTGTCTCGCTTCATTTATGCCGTCTATATTACTGTAGTAGTCAAATGTAGATTCAATCAGAGCGTTGAGTCTGTGTTTGATCAGGGACCATGTCTCCTCGTCCTGGGCGTAAGTGGTGCGGTAAAACACGAAGCCCCAGTCTCCTGGGTCTGAGTAGCGGCGCAGGACAGACAAAAAATTCGGGGCGGTGGTTGGTGGTTCGGTAGCTAGCAATTATCAATTAACCCCCTCTACGCGTATAAAAAAGACTATATAAAGGGGACGTACGAGCATCCGGCGCAGACCGTGCAGCCATATCACCAATAACTTCATTCTTAAACTCCGTGCCGCAATGCGCTTCGAGGCCCGCACGCAGGACATCTTGTTGCTTTTTATCCAAGAAGTCAGCTCATCGTCTTCACCCACCAATCAACCAAAAAGGTTAAAGTACCTTCTCAGTCAAATTCATCCACTCCTTAACCGTCATATCCATAACTTTCTCCATATCCCACCCCCCCGGAACCCAGTCCGGTTTCGAGTCGAGACTGTATTGTGGGACTTCGGTCATGTTTGCTCGAAACTCGACCATTAATGGGTCTATGAACATTGCTGCCCACTTCACCACCAAAACAAATATTCATTAGAAAATCATGAAAATATAGAACTGGTGGAGGGATGCGTACAGGGTTGTCATCTACAGGTACTGGGATGGACCCCATGGTTTTCTTCATTTGTGATAGGCGGCCCATGTAGACTGGTCTGGCGAAGAAGAAGACTATAAAGTAGATTGTGGGCCAGTGAGTCGAGAGTCTCATTGCAGGCTGTGGTGATGAAAATTTGTATCTACATAGAAAAAGAAAAGGGGAAGATCATGGTACTGCGTAGTTGAAACTTGAATGTCTCGAGCCCAAGGCTAGGGGCGAAAAAGGTTAATTTTAGCCATTTCCATAGGCCGACAGAGCCTCGCCCGTGGCGTCCAGCAGGAAGCTTGGCGGCGGTTGAGTCGTCCTACAGCTTATGTCTTACTTGGGCTAACTTCAGGCTAAGTAATATTTCTTGATAAATACGTATAGGCAAGTCAAAGAGATGATACAATATGGCAATACTTAATCAAAAGCAGAAAACATGCATCTTTTCAATTGTCATCGCACCTGACGGACTAGACAAATGCAAATTTCAAGGAAAAGCCAAATAATATGGAAAATATTGACATGCAGAATGAAAGGGAATAGCATATCACACGCATAGAGAACTATCCGGAAATGCTGAGAGATATAAGGGGGTAATTTTCAAAACTTGTGTGGCATACAAATCAATCATCGTCAAAGATCTGGAAAGTGTTCAACAAGATAGTCTCAATGACACGGTTTTGCCAGCCAGAGTCAATGAGACTGGCCCCTGAAGCGCCCATAAGGGTCGGTCCAAAACAAATGGCAATGTTGCCAGCCGTCATACGGTTATTGCTTGCATGTTCCTGGACCCGGTTCAAATGCTATACAATCGTCAGTACTGTAAATCAAGCACACAAGCAGTAACTTACCAACACCAAAGCGCGTAATGTCGCATAGTTGGGATCAGGCAGGCCATTGATGATGGCATGTAAAGAATCGCGTCGTTGGGTATCATTTTCGATTCCTTTGAACAGTTTAGTGGCTTTCTGTCAACGAATGCAGTATCACTCACGAGCAGCATTAATAAAATCATTATAGAATTGTCGCGTGAACAAAGGATCCGGGAGTTCTCGGAAAAATTGCTTCAGCAGACCTGCGACACTATTTACATCGTGGAAGAAGCTTTCCGGATTGGTAAAATCGACCTTGGAGGAGTCTAGGCACGTTAGTATTGAATCAAACTCCGAGATGTCTGAGCATACCGTTGTCAAACGATGCTTTCATATGATTGATATGGTTGGCGCTTCCCGACTGTCGGTAAATACCCTCCATATCCAGACCGAACATCTCAACCGCCTGAATGCATTGATAGACGATTACTGGGACTGCTGTCCCATCTCTGCGGAACAAATCTTCCAGAGTCAAACCAAAAACCGGTCTGACAGGGGGAAGGTTGTTCAAGAAGCCATTCGGTGGCTGCATCATCGGAGCGTTGGACGAAGTCTGGTGAAACGCCTTTGACGGACTAGACGGGTAAGGAGCAGGTGCAGAAGCCGGTGGCAAATTTTGATGAGCGGGGGGTTGATTCGGAGGCACGGAGCCCGAGTAGCTTTGAAATTGAGAAGGCGAGTCGAGGCTATCAGGGTTCATGATGGTCAAGGGTGGTAGTTGCGCGGGAGTGTCTAGTGTAGGTGGTGCGGCTGGCTGTGAAGTCGGCGGTGCCGAAGATTGCTGGGGCACAGGTAACGGAGGTTGAGCGTTTTGCCGGGTATTGAATGTGCTGGGCTGGGATGTAGGAGCGGATGAAGTTCCAGGTAAAGGCCCCCCAAGTGTCTGGCAAGTCAGTTTTGCTCTGTGATTTTGGGACGGCAAACTTACAGCATGACGATGATACTGCACTTCTGGGGCCTTGACAGCCCCGGAGCTTCCTTCATGAGTCAAAATATGTTGATTAAAGTCTTTGGTGCTGTCGATCTCATGAACAACCTCGCGCAAGCTCTTCGGTCCATCGGATGGTGCATTTTTCAACGGACTAACGCAAAGGGCTTTTCCGAGCAAATGCCTCTCGTTGAATGCAGCTATATGTTTCATTAGTACATTATTATAAAAAATGGTACCGCTCACATACCGTATTTCTGAAGCTGGAGAGTAACCCCTGAATCACACTCAAAAATAAGCTGTCGCAATTGGTGAATAGTCTGAGGACGATGTAACGCCAACAGTTCTTTGCGCGCTGACTGCGCAGCCTGAACCTTGGCCTGATAATCGGCATCCGCATTCTGTACTTTGCGACTAAGCTCCTCTTCCTGCTGTATGGCCGATTTGTGCCCTTTCAAGCCAAACTTTCCACCCTGTTTGTCGCCAGTCTTGACCCGATCATACTGTTCAGCCAAAGTGTCATATTTTGCCTTGGCCTTTTCCACAAGAGTTTCCGCATCGGTTACTTTCTTTTCCGCGGCAAGCCCGCTTGCCTTCCACTGTTTGCGGCTTTTTTCGATATTTTCAGAGAGTTCAGAGAGGTCGACGGACATTTGGTATAGCGAGACGGCGAATTGCAGGCCATGGTCGGCCATTTGGTCGTGGATTCTGGTGATTTCATCTTGAGCGAGGCGGTACGTTCCCTGGCGCGTTTCGGGTTTATGCGCTGCTTCTTGGGTTTGACGGGCGAGTTTTTTCAGGCCTTGGGCGTGCTCATCTTCTAATACTGATCGTTTTTTGAGGAAAGTAGAGAAATCCTATATAGGGCAGGTATGTAAGCATGAGATTGGTGAAAAGGGGGCCGGCGTACGAACCCGCGCCGAAGCAATGCTTTGTTTTAAACGAGCGAGGAGTGTAGTGACACCGATCTGGACTGGTTAGCTTGTTGTCAAATACAATGGCAGAGTATGGCGCGCACCTCTGACTGCAGAATAGTCTCAATACGCTCTTTTGTCTGATCATTGGGGGCGGAGTCGCTGGTCGAATTGAGGTCGGCCAAGCCCGAGTTGGAAGCTGAGGAGATGACGCCGTCCTGCGACGAGGGGCGCGCGGAGAATGAGGCAGAGGGGGAGAGTGATTCGACCATGGTGGGTGGATGTCTAGTGTACAGGGAGCATGCTCTGCGAGAAGATGATGTGCAAGAACTAAGAAGCAGTCAGGAATGATAAAAGAAAAGACAAGATGTGGCTACTGACGTCGTTCAATCAGAAGCTCCACCGCTGTGCCTTCTTCCTCGGCGTCACAGCCACACCCGCGCTTGCCCCGACGGAAGGGACCAATCACGTGCTTTGTTGTAAGACAGTGACACGTAGCTGACTGTGTGGTAACGTTGGGCAGGACTGTGTATGCTGGGAGATAGTGATGCTAGACATATGTGGAAGCAATTCAAATCATAGAAACCAACCATTGATATGTACACAATGTATACTTGTGCCTGGCTAGTTGATGCTGGTAATGCTATGCTTAATTACGTCCCGGCCAATAGCAACAAGTGCTGCCCGCTGACTCAGCACAAACCGCCGGCTTCGTCGCAAAGTTTTCTGCCGATTGCCGGAGTTCTCTCACCTCTTTGTCCCAGAAACAGCCGATTTGCTTCTTTAAAACAAGAGAACCACCGTACGGACGAGAGACAAAATGACCAGCTACGGGGGTCCGTCCATATTGAACCCTGAATTTAGACGCACTCTCAGTGGTGTCGTCGGTGTCTCTGGCCCTATGCCGATGGTTTCCCCGCCTGTCCCCGATGCCTCTGCCCTGCGAACCACCGCCGCCAGATCCAACGGCCCGGTATTAGGATCTCTCCTATCTGGTCCTGGGCCTATCCCTGGCCCTGGCGCTCCTCAGGGGCTGGACGCCGACAAGGCTCAGCCAATGAAAAAACGAAGAGGCGGGAACCGGAGGGCCTGTAACGAGTGCAAGCAGCAGAAGGTAGTTGTTGTGTACATCATATGTAACATATCCCTGACGTGCATTAGCTTCGATGCGATATCGTCCAAGTCCCGGCATCGACGTCAGCCCGCTCGCCCTGTTCGCGATGTAAAAGGTTGAATATCGACTGCAAGGTAGAGCAGTCGTTTAAGCGTATTTCAAAAAGACGGTAAGTTGGTTCTCAACACTGTTATCTCGTCGTCGTCGTCGTCGTCTAATAGTTACAGTCGCAATGCGGAGATGGAAAGAGAGATTGCCGACCTTCGTCGTCGACTGGCCACCGGCGAACGTGCCGAAGGCTTGATTGATGGCGACGGTCACGAGATGAACCATTCTTCTGGCGAAGTCTATTATGATGCTCATTCTCCGCCTACTTCGTCACGAGCATCTGTCTCGGTTGAGCATCAGCCATCCCCGTTGAGGCGGTCCTTGGTTCCCACGGACAGTCCCATGTCCCACAGCGCCAATGCATGGGTTCTCGAGGATATTTCGCTGTCGAAGCAGCGTGTCGATCGGCTTTTTGACCAGTAAGTGATTCTCCGCTGGCAAGAGATCGACGCTGACAAACCATAGATACTTTAAATTCTACCACCCCTTCCTTCCGTTGCTTGATCCAACAAAAGATCCTGAAGAGTGTCGCAGTTGCTCCGATGTTCTGGCATGGACAGTCATTTGCGTGTCCAGTCGACGCTGTCCATACGAGTCTGGATTGCTGGTCTCGCTCTCCGCCCCTTTTAGTAGGTTGCTGTGGGCAAATATCAGCAATGTCCCGCAAAACTATCACGTCGTCAAGGCTTTGTGTCTGCTTTGTACATGGCCGCTACCGACTACAAGTCAGAAAAGTGATCAGACTTTTATGCTGAGCGGGCTGATGATGAACCTAGCTATGCAGCTGGGTTTGCATCGTCCGGTGCAGCCAGAGGAGTTTACTACGTTTCGAATGGAGGTCAGGGGAGAGGAGCTAAAGGATCGTCTACAGACGTGGGTTCTGTGTAACCTCATTGCACAAAAGTAAGCTTTGAGTCCCAAAGTTTGAAGTAGTATACTAAACTTCTAGCGTCGCCACTGGATATGGCCAACCGCCGAGCACCATCTACGACTGGGCTTTGGAGCCCGCCTCTCTCAGAGCAGCTGATTACCGGCTGCCGGATGAACTCAAGGTCAGATTGCGGATTGAAAAGTTCTGCGACCGAGTGACCAGAAGCCTATACAACGGCCGACCGGAGCCGTCGGAATTCCTGAGCATGGACAAATTGCTTCTTGTCGGAATTTTAGAGAACGAATTGAAAGAGATGGAATTAGATTTCGGCGATGACCTTTCCCGTAAGTCTATTTCTCATGTTCGACTCGCACATGACTAACAATCGAAGAAATCAACTTGATACACTTGCGAGCGGCAAATTTGCATCTTCGATACTTTGTGTTCTTGAGCCAAAATGCCCGAAGCGACGATCTCACGAATTTATTTCTTGCAACCACATCCTTCCTCGGACGGGTGCTCGAACTCGAAACCTCTCCCGGAAACCTACTCATCCATGCCACCAACTACATCCTCCAAATGATCGTCTCGGCTGCGTTCGCCTTGATGAAAATGCTCAAAAGCTCATTTGCGCGACAAATCGACATTGACCATGGCAAATTCCTGTTCAACGGCGCAATCTCATCGATCCGCAGAATCAGCGTCGTCGACAATGATCGACCCGTTCGCTTGGCGAATGTCATTTCTCAGATGTGGAATGCAGGTAGTTCAGGCGACGATGCGCTCCATCTCGGGATCCGAAGTCGAATGAGTATGAGCCATGTATACGACACAGTATGGCGCTGGCGACGACGATTCCGACAACAAAAAGTCCCTGACGACTCACAAGGTATTTCTTATCCCTCTCTTCTTCGGTAATAACTAACGATAGAAGGAAACATAACCCAGCCCCAAACCACAGCCGGCGTTCCAGGCCCGCAACCGGACCATACTCTAAACAATGCATCGTGGATGCTGCCCACCAACTTCGAGGACAACGCGTTTATGAACGAAGCCAGCTTTTCGGACTTTTTCGATTCGCTAAATTGGGTTTTTGACGGTGTGCCTGATTCTATTATTGCGCCGCCTGTTCTGTGATTTTTTGCCTGTAGCAAAGATACCCGACTTCTATTTTTGATCTATGCTGTTTCAATTTGTACATATGATGGATGAATCATCCCGTATATATTTCATACATAGAAAGTGATTTATCAACATGTCAGAATGTGATATGTATCAGCATAGTTACAGATGTGGCTGGTACGGAAACCCGAGAGATGGCTCACATCCCGCATGCCGGACGGGATCTGACGCGATACACTTCTAGTCTGCAACAAATACTCACCGTCAATGCAATGACGATGAGCTTGCTATCTCTACTAATTCAAATAGATTACTAATTTACCAAGTAGTGAGTGGATAAGCCATACAACTACTAGTACGTCAAGTATCTAGTTGAAAGTTCCGGCTCGTGCATAATCAGCCATCCACTCACCACGCTCTCTACGCCTTCTGCAATGTGACAGGCTGGACTAGCTGCTCCAATGGTAGCCACAATTTGTTGCAGTTTGCGCGAGCTATTCTTGGAAATGTATAAATAAATCCGCTGCTTTGTAGTTTCTACGACTCAACTTTCAGGGTGCACATTAGTTCGATTGTAGATACGTATTCGTGCTAGTACCGTATGATATGGTGGTACGGCCTGATGACACGATCAGACGAACCTCCTCAGGGGGCAGGATCTGAGGCATTGATCGATTATCAGCAATCATCAAGGCTGACTCGTTGGCTGGGCTGGATGTTGTGCTGGGTTCTGTATTTGTCCTGTTAGATGTAGGTACCTTGTTGATTCTGGGTTGCAATATAGTAGCGATCAAAGCATGCGTCAGATCTGCGATCTGATTGTACAACGTCGCATAGCATGGTCAAATATGAAAACATTTAATTTGTCTCGAAGTAGTGTAAGAGTAGAGTAGAGAATCAGGGTCTCCCCGCCTGAAGGCTTCAGTCAAGTTACACTAATCCACTCCGAACTTAGCTTCCTTTACTTACCTCCCCAACTAAACGCAACTAACCTCTGCACTCGACCGCTCATTGCTATCTCCATTGCGTCGTCAGTCATTCTATTGCTGACTCTGTGCTGGACTGTCGACTGTGTTCAATTTTTATTCTCTAATTCCTGCTGCATTTTTTACGGCAATTCCTCTATTGGATCAATCCAATCCACAGCCAGTCCCTGGTTCCCCCGCTTGTTTGTTGATTGTCAGTCATAAGTTGCTGCTATCGAGGTGAGACATTCTCCCTAGCAGTTATATACTCGTTTGTATTTCTCTCGCCGAATCTGTTATAACGAAATGAATTTTATGGCTGACATTCTGTCTAGATACCCCTCCCCCTTTCCTCCTCGCCGAATAAACTCAACTCAACAACCTCGTCTACGCGTCCAGATAAGGGAGTGAATTCTCCGAATCATAAGCAGAATGGCGTCTGGGCCTGCGACTCAATCATTGAAGGTATATAGTCTGGTCACAAAACATGACTTCAGGAACGACTAGCTAATCGGACAGTGTGTGGTGACCGGTGACGGTGCTGTCGGCAAGGTTAGTGCGACAAGCTATAACCACAAAACGAAGTATTGACGAGCGCAGACATGTCTTTTGATATCATACACCACCAATGCCTTTCCCGGCGAATACATTCCCACCGTGTCAGTTGCCTCCCTTTGTCTCTCCGCCAACATACTGCATGCTGTATACTGACGACGAGCAGGTTTGACAACTACTCCGCTAGCGTCATGGTCGACGGCCGGCCCATCAGCCTCGGACTCTGGGACACAGCCGGTCAAGAAGACTATGACCGTCTCCGCCCCTTATCCTACCCTCAAACCGACGTCTTCCTCATCTGCTTCTCCATCGTCTCTCCGCCATCCTTCGACAACGTGAAAGCCAAATGGTACCCCGAAATCGAGCACCATGCACCGGGCGTACCCATCATCCTCGTGGGCACAAAGCTGGATTTGAGAGAAGACAGAGCTACCGCCGAGGCGCTGCGGGCGAAGAAAATGGAGCCCGTGTCGTATGAGCAGGCGCTTGCGGTGGCCAAGGAGATTAGGGCGCATAAGTATTTGGAGTGTTCGGCTTTGACGCAGAGAAATTTGAAGAGTGTGTTTGATGAAGCTATCCGGTACGTCATCCTCCTTCTCTCGTATATGATTCTCTTCATACTAACGCAAACAGGGCCGTCCTCAATCCTCGCCCTCAACCCAAGAACAAAGCGAAACGATGCACTATTCTGTAATCTTTTTCTTATCATATCTGCTTGATTTTTGCCCTATCCTACTACGTATATGCTAATTTATATCCCCATCGTTTTGTTTACGTTTTACCATTTTGACATATTTTGATTTGACAACTGTGAATACATACCGGTTCTGCCAATTGAATGACTTATCTCGATTGATTGATTGTGCGCGGCGTTTGCTTTTGTTTACCTGAAATCTCATTTTCATTTTTCTTTTTGGATACATAGAGACTTTTTCTATATTCGAAGATCTTGCACCCCTCGATCGAATTGTACTCTACTCCAAGCTTCCACATGTCCATTAGAAAGGAATTGACTTTTTGTTCATCAACTAGCATCGCTTACTCATAAACATTAGGAAGATAGAAAAAGGAAATGCAACAATAACACGAAAAAAACCCTCCCTTAAACCCAAGATCTAGGAATCAATATTATCGCATCTGATTCAACCGACTGGGATGAATACCCGAATACTCCCCTCCCCCTTCTTCTTTCGAGTCCTTCTCATCCTTCTTTTTCTTCTCTTCCTGCGCGTTCTTGGCTCGCTCTTCGGCCAGCTTTGCATTCTTTTCTTTCAATTTTGTGCGACGCGTTTCTGATTTTCCGCCTCCGCCGGCACTGCCATCATCAACCGTCAGCATTCCTCTCTATATGTCTAAGTAAATTTCGGGGGTCATGAAACGCACGTAAGCTCAACATTTATTTTCCGAGCAGGACTCTTCCCATCATTAAACGACGAGTGATGATACAGCTTAAGACAGGTCTGCATGCGATCAAAGGCCTCGAATTCGACGAAGCCGAAACCGCGACATTTGTTGCCATCCTTCTTGTCGGTTGCGACGCGCACGGATTTGGGTGCGATTTTGGAGAAGTGGGCTGTCACACTTTCTGCTGTTGCGGTGTAGGGAAGGTTTCCTATCGAACCACGTTAGTCTCAAAAGTGTATGGGGAAGAAGCAGGGAAGGTACATACCAACGAAAACGATGAAGCGATTTTTGTTGGTAGCCTGTTCCTCTTGCTTCGCTTCCTTAGCAGCGGGTTTCTCTTTCTTCTCGGATTTCTTCTCAGCAGCTTTTGGGGCAGGCTTCTTAACCTCAACCTCACTCTCTGACCCCGAACTGCTAGTAGAATCCGAATCCGATTCTGAGTCTGAATCAGACTCCGACGACAAAGTCTCGTCTTCTTTCTCTTTCTTTTTTTGCTTCTCCTCCTTCTTCTCCTCTATCCTCTGGGCCTCTCTTTTGTCATTTCTATCCCTTAGTTCGCGTGCTTCTTTCCTCTTCTTCTCCTTTCGGGCTTCTTTGTCTGCTAGCGACTCGGCGCTATGATGCTCTGCTTCCTTTGCGACTCGACGTTCACGCTTGCTCTGGCCCTTTGATTTCTTCTTCTCGGCGACTTCGGCGGCGTTCATGGGCGTCGTGTCAATCACGTAAAAGTCCTCGCCAGCAGGCTTGCTTCCTTCCGCAGGAGCTGCTGGGGCAGTAGCACCCTCAGCACCTTCAGGACCCTCGCGAACCCGTTCCTGCACCGGAATCGCATTCGCGCCATTCATCAACCGCGCCGCAGCACGCTTGCGCGCTTTATTGGCCTTGGGTAAGTGTTTCTCCTTGTTCTTCACTCGTTTCGGTTTCTGTTGATCTTCTCCCAGTGCGCTGCTGCCGCTGGCTTCTTCGCGCTTGCGTTTTTTCTCGTTCATTCTCCCGGTGGATGCTTCCTTCTGTTTGAGATTCATTTTGAAAATCCTTTAGACAAGGTTCTGTCGGCAAGACGTTCGATTGGAAATGTGATGGTCTGGGTAGGAAAGTCGATAAGCATTTAATTATTTTTTTTTCTGCCATTGGGAGAGGTGGAGTTGGTGGGGAGCTGTGACCAATGGGATATGGGGAGTTATCTCCGCGATCTGAGCGGTGTGGATGCCGGGATGCAGTGGATAATTATCAATATCGATTAATAGAGTATATAAATGTTCAGAATCACTTCTTTGCTCGATTTGGCTTTATATATACAATGCAACCCAAGTACAGCAACCAGCCAGTCACATGCCATCATCCATCCTATATGCATATACCCGGGTACAAATAGATGAAGAATATGCACGAACTCAATAACGTAGCGGAAAAACAGCGTACCTCCCAGCGATATGTATATAATATATGCAGATAGTAAACATCAAACCTCCGGTTTCCGTCCATACACAAAACTAAACAACGAATAAATATGGTACTGCGGATCGCAAATCTCTGCTCTGACTTTATCGATCAATTCGCGTGTATCTTCGTCGCTCCATTTGAGGACTCGCGTAAAGACGGCCAGCGAATATGGCTCGACGGCTTCGAACATCTGGAACTGTTGCACTCTGCCGATTTCTTTCATGCGATTGTCTTTGGGCCAGGGGCCGATTGGGACCTATCGTCGTCAGTTAGATACAGACAGAGAAGGAAGCAAAAGAGGGCGTACCTTGTATGTATCTTCAGACACATCAATAAACCCAGCCTGCTCCATACTCTGCTTATGCAACGAATAGTCACTGAATGGCTTCCCGAACAACTGGCTCGCCTCATTCAACTTATCCTTCCACAACACAAAATTCTTCGCCTTCAAATGCGACCCATCATCCGACGAAATCTCGATTTCGTATTCCTGAATCTCTAGCCATCCACCGGGACGCAGGTTATCAAAGGCCTGAGTGAAGAGTTTACGCCAGTCTCGGATTGAGCCTGTCATGCCGCGGCCGTGGATGTAGTCGAAGGATTGGTAGCCATATAACCATTCAGACTCGACATCGTCGACTTCGAAGCGACAGTTTGACGGGAACCATGATGGTTGGATGGGGCTTAAATCTGTGCCTAGCACCTCTGTCCGCGGGTTCTCCTCTGCGAAATCAATCGCCCATGCGCCCGTCCCCGTACCGAAATCCAGCGTTCGCACGGGATTGTTCACGGGTGCTCTGTACAATTCCCCATTGAGTAACAGTCGAAACGTGTGATGTAGTAGATCGAGACGCTCCTGTTCCCGCTCGTCGTTGGGAAGTAAGTATTCGCCGTCGCGGAAGGAGTGATATCGGCGGCCATTTTCGTATTTGTAGTTTTTTATGGAGGAGACGATTGTCGTGCGGTCGTCGAATGTGGAGGTTCCGTCGACGATGTCACTATTATCGCTCTGTATGCCAGTTAGTAGTAGCTTTTTTTTTTTTTAAAAAAAAACTGTTGTGGTGCTAGGAATTGAAATGTACATCGATTTGTAAGTCGTCTTCTTGGTTGGCTGTTCGGCCTATAGTTTCGTCGTTGACGATCGCCATATCGTCTGTTGCTCGTCCTTGGGAATATTTGAGACTTCAACTATTGAGAATATATATTGATATAAACGACTGTGTATAATTGGAAGTAAGGACTATATCCTCGTGCCTAGAGCTTCTCAATCGTGACAGTGTCGAGTTGGGTGTTGTTGGCGGGCGTATGGAGCTGCGGGGACGGAGTATCCGTATCAACAACGTCTTTCTCGCCGATGCGACGATGTTGTGCCAAATTTAAGAAGTAGAGGTTATCCAACGAACCAAGCAGCCGAAACTGCAGCTCAAGCTCTAGACACAGAAAGTGCAATCAGTGCACTGTGGACGACAGCCAATCGTGCAGAGACCACCGTGACGGCCGAGTTGGGTAACTAAGCTTCAAGGTACAGTCAATGGGGTATGTAATCGCGCGTATCGCCGATAGCCCGTCCCGGGAGAAAGGGCCATGTCGCTCCACTGTGGGCTACAGTAGCTAATGATATCAGCCCGCGTTGACTTGGGCGAAGGTGCTTACAGGTGGTAGTCTCTTCCGGGGAGACTCCTCCCGGAACCCCTGTAACATTACGTGTATCCAATACAGAATCTCCCGTGAAGATCGACTGAAGAAGCTGACTCTCGACTAGTCTCGCACCCGAGCCAATCTCCCACGTTCTTTCTTTCTTCCTTTGATTGATTGCAAGTCTTTCCCAGGCTGACGGTGAACAAAGAAACATCAAGTCAACGACGCCCGCAAAGGAATATCGTGAAATCGATGCCAACAGAAAAAGCAACATCATACATAAGTGTTGATTTCTCCATCCTATTGGTCAAACTACAAAGCCTCAACCACACGTTGCATTGGGTTTCGGTCTTCCCGCTCTGTCTTCCCCGGTTCTTTCAAATCCTTACCTATGACATAGCAGGAATATACGCATCAGGCATTAGCAAGTGATAACGGATCTGCTCTGTTGGCGGCCGCGCTATCTCGGAAACAATTACTCAGTGCAGCAAGACGGAAATGACTCGTCAACTTTCTCCCCGCACCAAAAGTTGGACTTTGCATGGTGGTGCCCGACAGTCTGGATCCTGGATCAGGAATCACGGCCATCTGCATGCGGTGAGACTACTGCCCCTAATCAGCCTGGTAGAGCGATGACCTGTTTTGACTTCATTTACGGCACTAGAATTTTCTGCTGGATTACCCAGGGATACTATTTCCGATCGTCGATCTGATACATACGGACCCAGAGTAAGCTAGTATACAAGTATTTTCAGATCTTTATCCTTGAATCCATAGCGTTCTTTGAACTCTTCCCTCGTCAAAAGCTTAAGCAAAGGAGCGTAGACCTCCTTCATGTCGAATATGCCGCGTTTCTTTTGATCGATATGTGAGCCGTCAATGATGATGCGTTCGAGTTTCTCGGTTTTGAGTGTACCTGACGTCCGTTAGCTAGTTATGCAAGATTTCAGGGGATGTTGCATACCCGACTCTAGCAAATCAATTATGCGCTGAGGAGTACCGACCCCGATGCTGACTCGAGATCGTTCTAGAAATTGTTTCGCTTCTTCTATTTTGATGTGTTTGGCGAACAGTTTTGCGACGGCGGCGTCTTTGTTTTGGAATGATCGTAGTGCACTGTATCCTATCATTAGCCATGAGGAAACTTGACTAGAAAGTACAAACTCACCGAACTAAATCAGCCGCTCGCAGTCCCGCCGAAGCTATCACAAGAGTATGCGGACTCCCTTTCTCCTCCGACGCACTTCCCAACCTCGCACCCTTCTCCGGGCTGTACGCGTTCAAGAAGTTCGGCAATTGAGCCAATTTGCGCACTTGCTCAAACGACGTCGTATCTTGAAACGCCTGCACCGGCACACTCATATCACTCAATTCCACAGCCGTCAGATCCTTGTTATGCGCCTTGGCCTTTTGCATGAAATGATCTGCCAGGATTTGCTCGTTCATTTTGCTGATTGATTCGTCGACTGCTTCTTCTCTGTCCGGTTGTTGGGGTGTTTTATTTGTTGGTTTGTCGCCTTTGCTGCCTCCCTTCTTGTCTTTGTTGTTATTCTTGTTGAACTTTTTATCTTTGTTCCAGCCTTTCTGCTTCTTGCCATTCTGAGCTGTTTTGTCGCCATCTTCTCGTTTTCGCTTCTTTTCTGCGTACATTGTGGACGAAGCGGGTTTGGCGGCTTGTGTCTCTACCATGTTTTTCAAGGGTCCGGACATTGTATACTGGTGGGAATTCTGGTATATGTTGTGTCGCTGTTTCTGTCGTTGCAAGCTCTGGAAATTTTATTTTGGTCGCATACGGGCTTAGTCATCTATCTTATCGATGAGACTAACCACTTGTGGATGAGCGCATTATCGGCCAGCGGGAGCTCCACGCGACTTTGAATCGCGTTGATTTGAAGCTTTCTTTGCATCAATTTCTTCTGTTTGAATTTGACAAAGATTCTTGACCAATGATAGACTGACTTCGCGGTTGAAAGAGCCTTGCATATATAGATATATGTCCGGTTCTAAAAACCAGCGCAATGTCGACTCCAAGACCCCGCGGTCGTCCAAAGCGGACATCAACAAACAATGATGATTCAACAACTCAGACAGTAAGCTTGAACGATGCTTCACAAAATACCAGGGGGTATATCTAAATGATTTGATATAGATACCAACAGCTCTTGACATACAACCTACAACCCCTCGATACACAACTCTAACTCCTTCCGCCCTCCGCTCAGCAAGTCGGCGGACTCCTCGCGCGCCATTGACACCATTCGGGCTTCGTGCAATGCAGCGCCGTACTGCAAATACGCCCGGCCGAGACCGGAGAAGAAGTACACGCGGTCCGCAACGCGAAACAGCTTTTGATATTTTGCGCAATCTTGGTCGAAGTACGACGACCTCCCGACCTTTTAGCGAAAGACCGTTACTAAACTGTATGTCTACTAGCACTCGCGCCAATCTCGAAACCAATTCAATCTTCTCCCCAAGAAGAGCGAAGCCCGACTCCAGAGAGTTCGTCAGAGATAGAAGATGAAACAGTATACCTTGACCGAGAACCGCTGCCAGAACGTCCGCGTCTTTCACTCCCCCTTCGCGCTGACAGCGGAACAAGTAGCGATGGCAGCCCTGATATGCCTCCGCCACGACTGTCCCTGCAATTTGATGAAGATGATATTACACAACGCTCTGTAGAATATCCGCGACGAGCTATAAGTGACAAAGATCGACAACGGCTAGAAAGAATGAGCTTCGGCGATGTCAGGATGAGCGAGAATTTCGGCGATCTCACGCGACTTGATGCATTTTCAGAGGCAGGGGATATTACTGGTCTTGTTCAAGGGGCCGATGATGAAGATATGGAGCAGACGCAGCTGGATGAGGCTGCTTTTGACGCTGGGTAAGTTTAATAACATACTTGTTCCTCTTATATCGCTAATGACATGCAAAATAGTGGCGAAACTGCGGACCTGGGCCGGTTTAACCTGGAGTTCAATTTTCCGAGTCCTGTTGCTCCAGTAGCAGATCTCGATGACGCCTTACCAAACGATCAAGAGGATTTCATGTTTCAAACCGAACAAGGCGAAATTCCATATCCATCCTCAGATGATGACGCAGCAGATGGTTTCACTGGTTTTGAGGTCAATATCCCAGATCATATTTCCGAAGCCGGCACCACAGATACCGCCGAAGCTGGAGCTGGTATTGTCGGCGGCGGCCTTCGCGACGAACCATCTAAACGAACACGAAAACAGAAGAAACTCTCAAGACACGGCATCCCAGTCCCACTACTACCTACAGGCATCGTAAAAAGATTAGCAACCCGTTTCGCGCGAACAGGAGCTGGCAGTAAAGCCAAAATCAACAAGGAGACGCTAGCTGCAATTGAGCAGGCTTCAGAATGGTTCTTTGAGCAGGCTAGTGAGGATCTTGCGGCGTATTCTAGGCATGCGGGGAGGAAGACTATTGACGAAAGTGATGTTGTGGCTTTGATGCGTCGGTATGTTTATTACCCCTTCCCCCTCTTTGAAGCTGTCGGTGATATTGATTGTATGTGTAGACAGCGTCACGTAAATAGTACGAATACGGTGTTCTCATTAGCGCAGAAACATTTGCCGAAGGAGCTTTTGCAGGATATTCGACTGGGTCTGCCGCCTTGATTTTCTGCTGCAGTTGAGAATGAGTACCTCCAAAAGAATCTTTGATTGGCAGTCGGTTGTGCCCTTTAAGATCCGACATGCCAAGGTTCGTTCGCACTACAGCAGACGTTCGAGCTTTTGGATTGCATGCGCTTCTAAAATCTAAAGGGGCCGACAAGTCGAACTGCGCAGGAGTAGAAGCCCAAAAGTCCACCACATAGAGCTGGTTTGCACAAATCCTACTACAAGCACGGTAATCTGACAAAAGAACAATATGTATTATACAAGCACATCATACACCCGAGTACGCCCTCTAGGAGATGATCTACATATTCTTGCTCTGGCGAACTCGTCGCAACGCTTCATTAGGGCGCTTGCGAACAACCATCCAAAGCATGATTGCTGTTGACACGGACAGACCGTACCTAGACAAATCCGTTAGCCGCAATGAATCCAGTTGGAACAGAAACATACCAAGTAAATATATACTGAAGATGATTATTCCTCAAATTCACCTGCGCCGGCCGACCAATCGGCACACCATTCGCCGTCCGATTCAACGATTCAATCAAATCAGGTACTACAAGTAATCAGTGACCTCCTACACTATAGCATCGTAGCAAACCGAAGGTAAGATACGCACCCATAGTCTCCTCGATAAGCACAGGCTGACTTCCCGTCAACTGCGCCATCTGCTCGATATCCGGAAAATAAAACTCCCCCTTATCCGGCCTATTATCCGGCGTGAAATAGTTCTTTTTCACTGGATCTCTTATCAACCCTTCAACCACAACTTCGCCCTGCGGCAGTCCCTCCGGCCGATCTTTCTGATCTTTGAGTTTCTTGGATATCCATCCTCGATTGACGAGGACTGTATTCTCGCTGCCGCTTCTTCCTGGCTCTGTTGTCCTTTGTAGAGGTGTAATGACGACGTACCCTTCTTCACCTTCGTACATACGTGGACCGATTAGCATTTCTTGGTCGTGCCGGTACTCGCCGGTAGCCACGATGCGTCGATAATCGAATTCTGGGATTACGCCTGGGTCGATGCGTGGTGGCAGAGGCAGAGGAGGCTTGACGAGTCGATCTTCGAATTTTGCGATCAGTTTGGTTTTCCAGTCGAGTCTTTGGACTTGCCAGGTTCCGAGGACGAAGGCTGTTATGGGGATGAGTGCTGTGCATTGTCGTTAGTGAAGGGTCTTTGGGTTTATAGATATGGGAGAAGAGGGGGAATACCTAAAATGATCAAGCCGGGGCCGTGTCGACGACCGACACGCACGATTTGAGAAGGTCGGTCAATGGGCGAGACCCATTGCGGGTCGTCGGCGGGTTGTTGGTGTAGTCGTCTGCTGCCCTCATTGAAATTGCGCTGCTGTCGTCGCTGGCGCAAATTTAGCTGTTGACGGCGGCATCGTAGACATACAGAGTCGAATATTAGACTTTGTTGTTGCTGTTGTAGGCCCTTTTGCAATGAGCTTTTCGGGAATGTTGTGGCCCTCGATAGGCTGCTGAGCATAGGCCTCATTATTTCCTTTGGCTTGTGCCCCGATTGCGTATGGAGTGGTGCCTTGGATGGTCAATTGATCAATTGATGTTTGCGAATGAGAAATGTTCGAACATGCGGCAGAGCTGCTGTTCCGCTCGTCGCCGCTTTAATGTTCACGTGAAGTAAAGCTCTCTTAAACCAATCAGAAGTTGTCGTAGCATACATTGCTCACGAGGAAAACACTACACACAAAAGGACTCCTCGTTACTTAATCGACTATTTCCTCTCTTTAATCTATTTTTCAGCATGTCAAAATGCATTCTTTATGTTGTGTTTGGTCTTGTTGTCAAGCAAGTTCTTCAGAACTACCGACATGCCGCCCCCGGACAGATCGATTAGAAAGGTTAGTTGCTCCACATCGCAAACATCATCCATCAATGTGATTACATGCAACAACCTTTATCAATCAACTGCTAAGCTCTCAACGTAATTACCCCGTAAAGACAAAGAATATGCGATAACGATGTTCTACCAAGGCGACTTACAGAGTGGCATTGCCACTGCTATGCGCGAAGCGAAGCCTGTTGTTTGTTTCGTCCGTGGTATGTCATTGATCGTCTCCAGCTTTAGATTGCATATCTGCATACTGACTCGAGATTTATGTACAGATGATCAAGAAGAAAGCACCACATGGGAGGATGAATATCTTAATAATGAAGAGGTAATTCTATTTCGAAAAATTATGACAGGCCAGCTCGACGCAATAGCTAATAATATGGTAGCTACGTCAATTACTATCAGACAGCTCGGTCACTCTGCGTCTCATAGCCGGTACCCAAGAAGCCGGATTCCTTACTTCGATATGCCCTATTCAGACCTTTCCGGCGGTTATAGTTATAAGAAACGGAATGTTGCAGGAATATCTTGTCGCGGGGACGGCCAAGGATGCTTTTCAGACGAGGTTGAAAACGGCGATTTCTACAGATACTGCGCCAGTCGAACCGTCTCCGCCGGTGAGTTCTTCGGATACGACATATAACGCTGAATCACAAGCACCATCACAGAGCGCGGGAGCGATACATGAGCCTGCGCAGGCACCTATTGTTCCAACGCCTCAACCGCAGGAAGAGTCGGTGCGAATATCTCCTGTTTCCCAACCACCAACATCGCAGCCAATCCCTGAGAATACGGAAGCATTGAATAGAGATAGTATACGAGCCGGCAAGCGGCCCGTGACCCGCGAGACCCCCGAACAAAAGAAAGCTCTACAAGAAGAGAAAGAGCGCAGTGCACTACAAGCCAAGCTTCAACGAGAGCAAAAGGAACAGAAAGAGGAACGAGAACGAATCCGCAATCAAATCAAAAAGGACCAAGAAGCGCGGAAGCAAAGTGCTTTAGTAGAAAAGAACTATTCCGACGCAGCCACTTCTTTAGCGGGCACAAGGGCAAAGAAACAGCCATCACAATACCGTCTTCAGATTCGTCTCTTTGACGGAAGTTCTGTTCGCAATAGTTTCCCGCCATCGGCGACGATACGGAAAGATGTTCGTCCGTGGCTGGAGAGCCAGCGCTCAGATGGCGCGGAGCCCTATAATCTCAAACATATCCTGACTCCGCTGCCGAATCGAACAATTTCTGTCGCGGAGGAGGAGCGGTCGTTAGAAGATTTGGAGCTGGGACCAACGGCTAGTCTTGTCATGGTTCCCGTGCCGTCGTATATCGAAGCTTATGCTCCGACGGGTGTGGTGAATAGTCTTCCAGGTAGGGTTGTATCGTCAGGTTATGGTCTTGTTTCCGGGGTAGTGGGCGGTGTCGCTGGTATTGTTGGGGGTTTTTTGGGATATGGGAACGCTTCCAATCGAGCGAACACCACCGCGTCGAATTCGGATAGTCAGCAGACTGCACCGGCGACGGCATCAACTACGAGGACGAGAAGCGGTGGGGGCATTAACATTCGAACGATACATGATCAGAGGAATGAGCGGGATCAAAATGAATTTTATAACGGCAATACTGTAAAAGTTCCTCTTCCTCCAAGTAACACTTTTCCCGCTAACATATTGTCCTTAGTTGAACTTCGAGCCGAGACAAGGCGACGACTCAAAAGACAAGTGAAATCACGACTGAAGGTTATACATGAACGTCCCATGCATTGCTTTATGAACAAAAATTGATATTCACTTCCTCTACTAGAAACGATGCGAATCTGAGTGGAGGATTTTCTTTATTTTTATTCGCTTTCCATGTTAACAGGAGAGGCACGAACTGACCATCATCAGGCCAGTATGACTAGTATACAATATATGCCATAGAGAAAAAAAGATAGCAAATCAGAATCTGCTCATAGACAAACCCTCTGTAAGTCTAGAGAGGATATTATTTCCATGCTATGCCATAATCCAGATTATCCACAATCAAAAACAATCAAAAAAAAATCTAGCCATGATACGAGGTTTAGTAAGGCTTAGCAGCAGCCTGGCAAGCCTTCAACTGATCCAAATACCATCCGCAGATGGTCAAATCGCCCTTGTTGTCGTCCATGCATTTGCGGAAGTTTTGTGCGTCAGTTGCGCAGGCTGGGTTTTCCCAAGCGGACTGAGAAGTGTTGGTGGCGTAAAGGCCACTGTCCATGGCCTGGGAGTCTGCGACAGGAGCTGCTTGTTGTTCGGCGGGCGCGCTGGAGCCGCCTGAGAACCAGCCACCGATGGCGTGGCCGATGGATGAACCGACTGCGACACCACTGTGGAAATATCAGTCGCGATTCTCGCGAGATTTCGGTTCTTTCTTCTTCTGCTGGAATGATGGATGGGACTTACGCAGCGGTAGAAGCCATCTGGCCGAAAAGACCGGGTCCTTGGCTCTGCACAGGCATGGGAGGAGCCTGCTGGGTAGCAGGAGGGTGAGCGGCGGTGGAGTGAGGTGCGCTATGCTGTTGTTGAGGAGCAGCTGGTCTGGCAGGAGCAGCGGTAGGACGGGTGGGAGCGCTGCGCGCAGGGGCGGCAGGGCCGCGACGACCGCTTTGACGAGGCATGTTGATGGATATATGAAAGTAGTTGGAAGAGGATGAAAAGTCGAGGGGTGAGTTGGAGATGGTGATGAGTGGTTATGTATACTGTTGGAGAATGTTTTGCAGAAGATGTTCGAAAGTCGGAGTTTTGAGGCAAAATCGGCCGGCACGGGTGTCGCCGTTCGCTTGTCTGATTGGCTGATGGCGGTCGGGGTAAATAACCGCGGCTTTAACATCTCTTTCTTAGTTGACTAGAGATCAGATCTACAAGATGTCTACGGTGATGTCTGTTGAAATTTATGTATGGAAATCTGTGCCAATTACTGTATCTATGTACACGAATAAAGCCGCCAACGCCTGCACTCCCGCTTAGACCCAGACCGGATGCATATGCTAAAGAGCAATCATAACATCGTCACATCGCCTATTGCTTCTAATTCTTCTTTCCCTCCTTTCGTTTGCCTGCCTTCTTGCGCCGTCGCTCCTTTTGAGCCATCTTTCGCTGCTGCTTACTGTTTGGCTCAGGAATCCCCTTCGCCTGGCGCTCGGCCTTTTTCGCGTTGATTATATCTTCTTTTCTCTGTTTCGCCTTTGCCTTGGCGGTTTTCTTTTTGGCGTTTTTGGAATCTGCTACTACTTCGGAGGGTAGGCTTATGAAGTCCTCCATGGGCGCAACTGAGCTTGCTGGTTTTGTGTTGACTTTCGCTGTTGTGGAGGATTCATTTTCGGATTCTTCCGACTCGGAAGATGAGTTTGATTCGGATTCTGAGCTTTCGGCTTCGGTGGAGGGTTTGCTTGGTTCTTGAGATGGAATTAAAACTGAGGATTCTTCTTTGGATTTATTGGCAAGCATGGCTGCTTTAAGCTGCGCGCGCGCTTTTTCCTTTGCTTGTTTTGCTGCGCGCTCGATGTCGTATTGGTCGTTGCCGGCCTGATAAAGTCAGTATACGTAGAACCCAAGAAAAGATAAGAATCAACATACCAGACCATGGGTTATAAACCGACGGGCAGCTTGCTGATCCAACTTCATAGTCGGCTTTGCTTCCTCCTCAGGCGGATTCTCCAGTGCCTTGATCTTGGCAAAGTACTGTCTCACGCGAGTTAATTCTTTAAAGACAGGATGTTCTTTGGCATTGATGCCATGAAGACTGAGATAAGCTATCTCAATTATTATTGATTCCTTGAACAAGGTGAGGCGAACATACAGAAAATCAATGACTCTATAGTGTATGTCAGCAAAGCATGGAGCTTGGCTCTTTCGAGCAGAGGCAGCTTCTTTGATGTCTCGTCCAACGAGCGACTCAGTAGCGGTTCCAGGGCCTCCTCCAAGTCGTCAATGTTATCCTCGAGGCGACCAATCACCGGCAGTAGATTTGCGACCTCCATATTGCTAATCTGGATAAATCTTGATGTAGTGTCGCGCGATAGATCAGTAAAAATAAAAAGTTTCTCCACGATTTTCCTCCGGATCTGAAGGCGGTGAGACAAGGCGGTCAATCGGCAGGCACCCGATTGTCGTCACATTTGAAGCTCAATTGCTTTTTTTTTTGTACAACTCTGAGGCTTATCAAGTTTATTTGAATTTCAAGTCTATAAATTCTGACTCACTCTACGAGCCCTGATATGAGCAACTAAATCTTCTGCTACGTTTGCCAGTCTTTCTTCGAAGTTCGCTTCCTCCGCAACGATCACCGAACGCCGCCAAAGTGCATGCTCGAATCGTTAACCATCCGCTGATGCGGATTGGTTTTGTCAGCGCCAATAAGCTTGCAAGATATCAGTCTTTAATAGTGCCATGGAGGCGTAGCTTTGCTTCTCAGTCTCACGTACCTGGTGAGACAATTTGGACGTATCGCGAAAATGAACAGGAGACGCAAAATGAGGGCTTCTCCGGACGAATACATATCCTAGGAGTGGGAAATATCGGCTGCTTCGTAGCACACTCGCTGGCATCTCGAATGACGCGGCCGCCGATAACATTACTCCTACACAATCGTGATACGTACGAACGTTGGCTGCAGCGAAGGCAAACTATACGCTTGATGACGAACGGGTCGGATAATAATAAGACTGGATTCGATGTGAATGTCTGGGATAACGAGACGTGGCACTCTATACCGTACTATGATGAACGCAACCCAATAGCTAGTCCCGAAGAGCAGAAGGTGGATACTCTATCCACCGAGGTTGATAAAATTGGTACAGATGACGAGAAAATCGAGTGTTTGATAGTGGCCACCAAGGCGCCCATCACCATCAAAGCACTGTCAACCGTCAGCCATCGATTAACTCCGGAATCGACTATTCTCTTCCTTCAGAATGGCATGGGAATCATCGACGAAGTGAACGAGAAAATATTTCCAGACGCAAGTCTCCGCCCTCATTACCTACAAGGCATCGTATCACATGGCGTGAAAATGAGAAAGCCTTTCCACATCGAATACGCTGGCTTGGGTACCACCATCATTGGGAAACAACTGTCGTCCATGAACCAGTCAACATTCGAGTCAACAATCGAATCGACAGTCGAAACAAAGCCTCCAATGGCAGGATGGGCTCCATCCACGATGTACCTCGCACGCACTTTGACGTTAACGCCGCCATTAGTGGCAGCCGTCACACCCCCAATGGATTTATTTCAAAGCCAACTCGAGAAACTAGCCATGAACTGCGTCATAAACCCACTGACGGCATTGCTGGATGTGAAAAATGGCGAACTCCTTTACAATTATTCCATGACTCGCACAATGCGAATGTTACTCGCCGAGATATCAACAGTCATTTGCGCATTACCAGAACTTGACGGCGTGCCGGGAGTAAAGGAGCGATTTTCAGTCGAAAGATTAAAGACCTTGGTCAAGAGACTGGCCAATGCAACTGCTGCAAACACGAGCTCCATGCTTCAGGATATATATGCAATGAAAACGACGGAGGTTGGCTATATTAATGGATATATTGTTCGTCGAGGGGATGAGTTGGGTATTAGGTGTGCACTGAATTATATGATTATACAGCTCGTGATGGGAAAGAGTCATATCTCCAAACTCAGGGAAGCAGGTGCAGTACCGCTTAGTCCTTTGGAGGCAGAAGAAATGGATGGCGAAGAGGGCTTATGATTTATGCCCGATTAATATCGGTTGTTTTACATGTATCAATCTGCAGATATCCTCATTATCCTTCTCGGACTGTAGCATCAGTCAAGCTTCGAAACCACACCATTACATTGCCCTTTGATCTGCTTCCACCGTCCTATCAACATCCTTATCTTCCCCTGCGCCAATCCATTTTTTTCTTTGGAGAGCATTTCCTCCAATTTCTCTATTGTCACATGGGCTTCTTTGAGATATGTCTCAATCCAATCCCTGATAACAGCATTAACCTTGACAGTATTCGCCGGTGCGCCGCGGCCCTGGATATAATTTCGCCAATTACGCCGCGACATGCATTTCATACTCGCTGCAACTTCCGTCCGGAAACAGGGCCCGGAGTTGAGTGCGATTTGGTAATTCCTTCATCCAAAAATTTAAGTAAGTGATATTGTATATGTTCATATGGTGGCGGAATCTTACCCGTAATATCGTTGTTCTCTTAGTTCTTCCTTTTCGGCGACGGCCAAGTCATTGAATATTATATCGTCCAGGAAAAGGGCATCGTATTCATTGGTTTCGAGGTAGAATCCATCTGGTCACCATATGCTATCAGTTTTGATGGGAGCATTTGAAGCAGGATCAGGTAGTGTAAGCACATTCAACAAAGAGAAAGTCATTTGGATGTGGGCCGTAGCTCATGTATATCTCTTCCCCTTTTTCTAGTATCCAATAAATTAGTGTTTTAAACTAGATGTATAAACCGGGCTTGAGACTTACTATATAATCTCGTCGCCCGAAAAGTATAACTTCTCCCATCAAAGCGTACCTCACATTCCTACCACCTCGTTAACACACATACCAAGTTCATTGAAACAGACAATGATTGTACCGCATCATCAGTATGATTAAAATAATCCGCAAACGGCACCATAGCCATTGCATCATTTTTATCTTCTGGCCGCTCTTGCCCAGGCATCAGATAATAGAAACTCCTCGTATTAACAATCAACCAATGATACGAGAACGTCTCCCAATCTGTGTCTGGGAAGACGCCAATGACGTCCCGCCATGCATCCCGTAATCGCGCCTCTTGTTGAGTAAGTAGATTCTGATGTTCTGTTTCGTATTCGTCTGTGAGTGGCTTTTTGCGAATTGTGTTCCAAGATCCGGAAATTGAGGGTGGCAGTAAGACGGCTGATTCGGTAGCAGGAGAAGTTCCGCCGGATGTAGAGATTGGAGTCCTCAGACCTGAACCCCCAAGCTCTTGAGGCCAGAGAATTGGCATACCTTCCTCAAAGTCTGCAAGGGTTGGCCATGTGGCTTTCCAGAGATTGTGTTTATTCAAGGCTTTTGGGTCACCGTGCGTAAGATAGGCTGCGAGCAGACCGTGTGTGGATATGGCATTGAACAAGTTGATGAAATCTGATGGGATGCTGTCAATGCATAACATGGCTGATATTGGCACTTCGACCATGATTTCGTTTTCCTACGTGAATTGTCAGCCTCGATCGAGATACTATGAGAAAGCGAAAAAATGCAAATTGCTAAGATATTATACTTGTATATCCCGAGTTGCTATCATTCCCAAACCTCGACCAGGGATTCTGGCAGGCTCTACCCCATTTATACCAATGCCTTGTGTAATGGCCCATTTCATAAATGCAGTATGCTGTTCGCCGGGCGAAGTATGTGTCAACATGTTGGCACCGGTGAGACATATATGAATCCAAGAGCCCGACGATTTGGGTTAATTTTTTCAACTCAGTCCAATCTCCATGTAACTCGGGTTTTTGTCAATTTAGTGAAACAGTCGGCCAAGCAAGCCGATCAATTGATTGAGATGTCCATGACTAAGTGAATACAGTCTTAAAGATCGTTCGTTGTCAGGAATGAAATAAAATGTCTACGAGATGGAGAAGGGCAGAGTGGGGCTTAACCCTAATTGCTGCCAATCAAACCTGACATTCTCTTGACCAATTAAGAGAGGCTTACCTCAAGTTTTATTCCTCTATAAACTGCCTAATTAAGAATCTAGGGCTTCTCAGGTCAAACTAGCCGCAACAAGAAGCCATCGCTTTGTGGTCTTTGCTATAATTGTCGGAATTCTCAGCTAGCCTGTATCTCAAGATAAAGAAGTGCAAACACGTGACATCCACAGTCTCCTTCGCCTTAGACGAGTGTCATTTCGGATAATCTCATTAAGTCACTCGACTAATCTCGATCTCGTCCTCAAACTCTCCCGGCATGATAAGCGCAGGTACACCCCAACTCTCCCCAATTCGAGGATTGGCTCGCACATACTCCCGATACTCTGGCGCCCCTGGACGAACCACATTATCCGCAATAATGTGACAACCTTTCTTGTCGACGAAGCCCAATTTCTCACACAACTCGAGATCAGGTTTGTAGAGTTCTTCTGCATGGTCCAAGAAGACCATGTCTACGCTTCCCCGTTCCAAAATACCTTGGTCATGAAGACGTTGTAAGGTATACGCGGAGGAACCGACGATGATTTCGACAATGTCACTCAGTCCAGCGAGATTGACCAAGTTCATGGCGATTGACGCAATGAGCGGATCTAGTTCCAGGCTGTAGAGATGAATCTTCTCTCCTCCGTGGTTCGCTTCTCGCATCGCATTTGCAAACAGAATTGTGGAATACCTATCCGCTATCAGTCAGAGACGCAAAAATTCTAGCAGCCAGTTGATCGTTTGACGAGCATACCCAACATAAGTACCCAACTCCAAGAACAATCTTGGTTTGTGCTCATGAATGAAATTGGTCAATATTGTGGCCTTGTCAGACCCAATATTGATCAGAAAGTCTTCCTGTGCCGCGAATTCATCCATGGCCGCCAAAATCGCTGTGGGAGAACCTCGCAACTCGCTGTCTAGCTTTGGGTGGCCGTAGATGTACCTAAGTAACTTGTCCTCTCGTCCATCGTGCGATTCAACATCCATGTTCTTTTGCAAAGAGGGATATTTAGCGAAGTCGACGGATTGTCGTGCCGGAGACTCCTCATGGGAGGCCCCTTGCTCAGAAGGAGGCTCGATAGTAGGTTCAGAAGCCATAGTCAGTCCAAGAGTATTGAGAGACATTCAAAGTTGCATAAATATAGTCGGTAGGCGCAAATAGTGACCTTTGCTTAGGGCTCCTAATATGCCAAGTAATTTGCAATTTGCTCCTAGTTTTCTCAAATCCTCTTGTACCAAGGGTCGCGATACTCAGTGGCTTGCATATATGTAGATATGTGTAGATCAGGATCATAGCACCACAGCATTGCACTCGGATGACAGTTATTCCGTTGCCAGTCCCAATCAGGGAAGACGTGGAATGATGTTCGGACATATTCTAGTTAGGCGAGATGATGATTTGTCAGCCACGTTTATCGATCTAGATTCACTTTTTCAACATTGCCCTCATGCTTGGAAGTAACTTATATCCGGGAATGGATCTACCATGCCGTTTTAAGTGGTACTAGATTGCTCATACCTACTGGTCGAATAAGAGCCATCAATGGCGGAACATAGCGCGCCTAGTCCAGGTGGGTCAAAGCCCTGAAGCACCATTTCATTCGCTTTCCAACGCTATCGCTAACCATTTCTCAGGCGAGAAATTTCAATTTATCTGCATACAGAATCCAGATGATGCCAAGAACCGTGCGACGAGGCGACTCGCGCGGTCGCATGCTATAGCGCGGGGTCTTGAGAAGAAGAGGCGGCGCCTGCAACAGTCAGGCCGTAACTTTCGCGCAGTGTCTTTGAAAGATGACACCACCAGTAAGGGCGAAGAGATCGACCATAGAAAAGATGTGTCACCCGTTTTGCTATCAATAGCAGCCCCTGGTCCATTCCAATTGCTGGCCGCCGAGTCGCCGAGCTTGCAGGCTTTACTCAGTCAGCGTAAGGTCTTATCAATGCTCAACCTCCCAGAAATAGCTAATAGACCTATTTAGACAGCATTAAACGTGCTACAGAACCAATCCTTAGTGTCTCAGACGAACTCGTGCTCCGAAACTTTCAGTCGGTTCTTCGAAAGGGACTCGATGACCGCGCTCTATTGAATGCGGTCATGTTAACATACACCTCAGCAGTTGCTTCAAGCAGCCATAATGACGAGCATTTCATATATCGGACAGAGACATTGAGCTCTCTTCGTCAAAGTCTGAGATCTTCGGATGAAGCTACTTCCGAACCAACCCTGGGAGCCATCCTGCTGCTCGCTGGTATTGAGGTCTTGTCATCCTCTTCTTTGAAAGTATACAACAGTATGTCTAATAGTAGCAAGTGTAGGCTCGACTTGGCATGCCGCGTTCAGTGCAGCTTCACCTGGGAGCAATACAACAGCTTCTCGACGTCTGTCAAAGAAAAGGCATATATCTGGGTGAGGCCATAAAACGCGCCATCTTCTGGTGAGTAACTACACTCAACTTCTCCTCTACGCTCGATTCTTATCATTCAATAGGCAAGATTTGAACTGCTCCGTCATGACAGGATCAACTCGAATTGTCGACCACACAACATTTTTCGAGCTCAAATGGACCAGATACCCTCTCTCCTCGAATCTCTTTGTCCTCCCTCCAGGCTTCAAATCCCTGGCCCCCTCATTGGGTGAACAGTTTATCGAAATCCTCGAGGATGTTCATGCATTACAATGTATCCGAGACAATGGGTGGGGCGCAAAGGAGAATGTCATATCGATGGCATATATCGATAACCACCAGGCAAATATTCAGTCGAGACTAGTGGTAGGTTTATCTGGTCATTCGTCTTTCTCGGAGTGCTGTCATTTGGCGCTATATCTATGTTCGAGTATGTTACGCTGCAAGATCTGGCGTAACTCAGTCATTCCTGTAAGTCTGTCTCATATATTGTGTTTGTCTATCATTGTACTCCATTTACTAAGATTTTGCATGAACAGTCACATCTTTCGCTACAACTACTCCACAAACTACAACAATTGGATGATGACCCAATCTGGGACGAATATCCCGGCCTATTAGCATGGATGCTTTATATCGGAGGTGCCTTTGCGCCTGCTGGGCTTATACAATCAGATTACGTGACACTGCTGCATGAAAACCGTAAATCTAGACTCAGAGGCCTGGATACATCGTGGCCAGGGCTGCTTGAGATTTTGAAGCAGTTCATCTGGTCCGAAAGGGCCTTCGCGTCACAAGTTGAGGCTTTTTGGAGAGAGACGTCAACCTAAAATATGTATAAAGCTTGTATAGTATTGCTACTAAGTCAAGAAGCTCTTGTCTACATAAATAATTGAACATGGCAGCATCCAGCAGGCAGAGAGGGGATATTTCCGCCTCAAATGTATACAGAGAAAAGTCAGCACCCACAATTGAGTGTTCAAAATCTTAACTATTTATAATCAACTTGTAAATAAACCAAAATGTATCAGGAAATGTATCCGACTTTCCGTTCATTACATGGCAAGTTGTTGCGCAGCCGATCACACTTTACCCAATTCGGAAAAATCTCAATTCCTTTTTTGGAGATATCTCGTTGCCCTAAGTGAAGATATCTGTTTTCTCATCAAAATTATCCATCTATGCTTAATAATGTGAATGCAAAATGTGATTAAACTCTCGTGATTTTACTGGGTACACTCTTTTCTTCTTCTTGAAATGATTTTGGGAGGTGTGTATAAATAAATCCCGATATCCTGCTCCCAACCGACGCGTCATAAATCTCCTTTCTCAATTCCAACCTACGGCGTACTCTCAAGCGCACGAGCTCACCAGCCATGTCTCAATCCAACCTCTTCAAGCCTCTTAAGATAGGCAACATGCAACTCCAACACCGCATCGCCATGGCTCCTCTCACCCGTCTCCGCGCCACCGAGGATCGCACTCCAACCCCCTTGATGAAGGAATATTACAGCCAACGAGCCGCGGTACCAGGAACCTTGATAATAACCGAGGGCACACTCATATCCGCTGCCTCTGCCGGCGGGTTCAGTAATGGGCCAGGCATTTGGCGCGAAGACCAAGTCGACGCCTGGCGCACAATCACTGACGAGGTCCATGCTAAAGGGTGCTACATGTTCTGCCAACTATTTGCCATGGGACGCGCGGCCAATTCCGAGTTATCCAGGAAAGAAGGCGTTACTATCGTGGCGCCTAGCGCTATACCGATTGACGATAATTCCGCGGTACCGCAGGCAATGACCATCGAACAAATCAAAGCCACAGTCCAAGAATATGTAGACGCGGCAAAGAAATCCATCCGCGCGGGATTTGATGGCGTCGAGATCCACGGCGCTAATGGCTACTTACTTGATCAATTCATTCAAGACACAAGCAACAAGCGCGATGATGCATATGGAGGAAGTATCGAGAATCGCTCCCGACTTCTGGACGAGGTTATTAATGCGGTTGTCGATGCCATTGGCGCTGAGCGTGTGGGACTACGTCTGAGTCCCTTCAGCACTTTCCAGGGTATGCGAATGGAGGACCCGATTCCGCAGTTTAGCGACGTCATTACGAAAGCCAGCAGATCGGGGATTGCGTATTTGCACCTCATCGAGTCGCGTGTATCTGGTGCAGAGGAATCTGATACGAGTTCTGAAAGCCTGGACTTTGCGTACAGGTTGTGGAATGGACCGTTTCTGATTGCTGGTGGATACAACACCAGTGAAGCGCGGAAACTCGTGGATGAGGAGTATCCAGACAAGGATATTGTGGTAATCTTTGGGCGGTATTTCATATCGAATCCGGATTTGGTGTACAGGATGAAAGAAGGGTTGGAGCTTAGTGCGTATAATAGACAGACCTTTTATAACTACATGTCGGCGGAAGGATACGTGGATTATCCGTTCAGCAAGGAATATCTGACTGCTTGCTGAGGTACTAAACTAGATCCCATTCCCATATGGAGCTCTCTTGTTTTCCGTGAATTTTAATTAACATTATTTAGAAAATTTCATTAGATTGACTCTACCATCAGATGTAACTCCGTGCTCGGCTGAGCGTTCTCTCAAAACGTATATTTGCATCCTCATCTTCGGCTTTTCCCAGATACTCACCTGGCAGAAGAATGGCTTTATCTATTGCGACAGGAAGGCTGTGGTGCCGACCCCGGATCATCACCGCACATAGCACAAGTTTGCTAAGTGTGTGCCAGCCACCAGAGAAGCTGTGTGCCTGATTGGGCAGACCCGTACTGATACCGACACAACCATATGCACTTATTGTCTCAAATAGGTTGTTGAACACCGAGTACGTCACTGGATCGCGCGTAGAGTTGCCAGCTTCGATGATACTGATGATTACCACGGCGAGCGCAAGCCATCACGAGTCGTGTGCTAGTTGGAGACGTAATTGGTGCTGCACGAAATACCGCCGGCCGCGCGGGGTCATCTTTAAAAGAGGGTTCTGTAAATCTGCGGATGAAGATGACTGCGAGTCGCCTGCCTCATTTACCGATGGATCATCAGCATAGATGCCCAGACTGCGCTCATCGTAGACGTTCGAGTTTCGCATCGTAATGACGACCGGATAGACAGAGATATACATCATTATGACATACAGAACTTGGAGGCCGACCTGCAAGGAAGAAATGGGCACAACGTAGAAACCTCCACTTTGAACACAGAGTGTTCGGCAGAGACCATCTAGAATCCGTGGTCCCAATGGTATAGTGCCAACCGCGGGGTTATCGTACTGTTCAATGATATTAGTATAGAATATTAGTGTTACTGATCGAGTACTCACATTCAGAATCTCAAACGCAACCCAGTCAATACCATTGAGCACAGTGGCTGAACATAAAAGCCACCAGGTATGAGTCGAAGGAAAGAGTGTGGTATAACAGCGGCGAGGGTGTTCCAACGGGAGCGTCACTGTTTCTCTAAACTGTTGGAAATACTCGATATCCGGCGTAAACTCTTTGATGGTAACGAGAGATCTACAACGGAAGATCGGATAGCTGCACTCGTTAGTCGTTGATCTAGGTATCAAGTAGCCTGTCCTTTGACACGTAACTAGCTAAACGAACCAAGTATTACCCGCTAAAATGAGCGGACCCAAAGTGATAAGGAAAAACCGGGAGTCTTGAAATGGCATCTGCAGTCGTAACGGATCAGGCTTGCTAAAAAGCACGACTAAGATTATCCTACCGCATTGGCATCTCAAGTAAAATCATGCCGGAGTTATTGAAAGCCGAAATCGCAAAAAAGTACCGGCCCATCTGCGTGAGTGCACAAGTCAATTAACAAAAGTCAATGTATGAGGTGATGTAACAACACCAAGGATTAACCCCATCTTGTCTTGTCAAATCACCGTGATTTCGCGCCACATGGGCGCCAACAGTGAGGGCAGCTAGAAATTGCCAAATGAATAGATAAAGTGGCACGATCACTGATAGAAGACAGGCCGCTCGATGTTCAACTCCCCCAAGACGACGCCGTTCTGCTTCGCTGAGGCGGTGGAATGATGAATTGCGACCAAACATGTCAAGGAAATGAGAAGTATGGTCGGCGGCTTCTTCATTTTGACCTTCCTCTTGAAATTCTACCTAGCCGCGGACATTTGTATACGGCGGACGTAGGTTTCGTTGGTACGCGGTTGGTGATGGATCTTGGATGTCCGCGGCGAAGGTGATTGATTTGGCGCGGGATCATCTTGCTGCCCTTGCTCCTGCTCATCTTGACTCCCATCATTGATTGAACTTCTCTTCTGCAAGACAAGATCGTATCTGACCCTAAAGGGCCCATGTTCGATTCGGGATCGCGGTAGTCGTGATCCGGCTGCATGGTGCTCGGTTGCTCTTTCGGTTCGGTTCGATATGACCGAGAACGAAGCAGACCCAGGTTTTTGTTTGCAAAAGGACGGGGTATAGATGCTGAACTCAGTCTTCTCAAGCTCAAAGAACCTTTTCGCTTCCTCAGACGCTGTTACTCCTCCACGATATCACTGAAGCGCTTCTCGAATGCCCGGCGTCGAACGAAAGCGATCGCAATGGACACCCAAACCTGCGTTAAATTAAATCACCCGCTCCGTGCGACTCTTATTTCGTGAGAAGAATCAACAGAGGAACGCCCTACCGTGGAGCACACTATAATCAAGCAAAAAGACATTACTTGTTGAAATACGTTCAGAGTCGACATATTGACGGTGTCGAGACCCGCCTCAGTTATGGCACTCACGGTGAATAATAGAGCGTCAATGTATCTCACGCTTCTCGCCGACGTCGATGCACCCCAGAAGATAATTGACGTGATCAAGGACACTCCAATAAAGTATGCATAGTGAATGGCCGTGGCTGGTGACCCCGAATCGCGTCCAAGATGCGTGTCATTGCGCGCGCAGAGAGCAATCACCGAGCCAGTGAGATTCTATTTCACTTGAAGTCCATGGCATTGTGTAGTCTTGTTAGTATATCGTTGAGCGTTGCTAAATAAGATACGGAGCACTAAGTATGCAGATTAAGTACGTAGCAGTCATGGCCAGAGCGTCAGGCTAAGCTAAACCGTGCTGCCCCCACATCTCATGATCGTCGTGATCCACCATCGACGACTACGTACCGACGTACATCGAGGTGCTCGACCACAGCAAAACAGTCATCCAACACAAAATGTCTCCAGCCCCGAGGACCGCGATTCTCACTGCAAGTCGATGCCTTAGATGCCATGAAACTGGCTTGAGATATGCATCCCGAAGCTTCTCTGTACTCGATCGGCCGCCTCCAAATTATCCAGGCCATGTTCCTCTCAACAGAATTGAGCGCGGTGCGCTTGCGATAGGGTCTGCCTTTGGCTCTTTGATCAATCCATACAGACACGGTATATATTTACTCAGAATATCTTTTTTCGTTTCACAGTTTATTTAAAATCTCGACTCAGATCTCATTGCGGCATTAGGCGAAGCCACCGCAACACCATATTTCATATACCGTCTTCGCGACGCCATGCTCTCCAACCCCACCGGCCGCCGCATTCTCCGAGACCGTCCTCGACTCAACTCCGAAACCCTCAAAGTACCCTACCTGCGCAGCTTACCCGAGAACTCAGTTGGTTGGTCATACGCAAAATGGCTCGATAAAGAAGGAGTATCCCCCGACACGCGAGACGACGTACAATACATCGACGACGAGGAATGCGCCTACGTCATGCAACGATATCGCGAATGCCACGATTTCTATCACGCCGTTACGGGCTTACCGACTATGGTTGAAGGTGAATTGGCTCTCAAAGCGTTTGAATTTCTGAATACGGTGCTGCCCATGACGGGACTGAGTCTTGCGGCTGTGGTCCGATTGAAGCCTGCGGAGCGGGAGCGGTTTTTTAAACTTCATTTGCCGTGGGCGGTGCGGAGTGGGCTGTCGAGCGAGGAGTTGATTAATGTTTATTGGGAAGAGCAGTTGGAGCGAAATGTGGATGATTTGAGGGCTGAGTTGGGCATTGAGGCGCCGCCGGATTTGAGGGAGATACGCCGTATGATGCGGCAGCAGGAGAAGAGGGCAAAGGAGAAGCAAGCTCAGAGCTCTACTTCGTGATGGCAGGCGCTTTATGTTCTAGACAGTGGTATATACTGCCTATTGTATATTAGATATCATGTATATCATACATTTGTATTGAGCGTTTTCTGTTTGTGCTATACAACTGTTCTTGCTAGTTATTCTCCGATGTTCGTATGGTATGCCGTCCAGCTCAGTAAGCAGCAAGTCATTCAAGAGTCATACTTCGTCCTTCGTCATTTTTGTTCCTTCTACCAGCTATTACTATTTATAAATCCAACAAATCATCATCATCATCATCCCAACCACCCTTGCGACGACTAAAAATAACTTTTTGCTCCTCTTCCTCCTTGCGCGAGTTCTCCGCAACCGCGTTGAGGAGATCCTTCAGTTGGCCTTCCGTCACTTTCTGGCGCAACTGGCCTGTCTGTGCGAGCATGATGAGTCTGTTCTCGATATCCACGGCGCGGGATTCTTTGACGAGTCGTATTCTTCCGAGCCGGTCTGCGGCTGCTGGGTCGAGGATTTGGTTGAGTATTGTGGCGCGTCGGTCAGCTGGTTTTGGTCAGTCGATGTGCGGGTTTCTCGAGGTTTGTGAGGAATAGTATGTACCTTCTGCCTGTCTATACCATGCAAAATGTGTCAGTAAAGTAATCTATAGCTCGAACGACGGTGTTAACCTTCTCTGATCTTCTTGTCCTTCACCACCAACGGGAGCGGCCCCTCGGCCACCTCCCTGCTGTTGCAGCTGAGCGAGACGAGCTCTACGGATCTATACTCGGTATTAGATTGTCTTGTCCGTACCCATCGCCTGTATTCGCGGCGTGACTGACCTCCTCCAACTCAGCGTCAGCCATGATGATTTATTCTTTTCCCCAGACTTTCTCCAACTGTAGCGAAACGAGGTATTCGAATGAGAGATCGGTCGTGACTCAGGTCCGATGTGACGAACCCCGTGATTGTTGTTCTGTGTGCAGCACGTGTAGTGCAATGTGGTGCAACGGTAAAAGAGTGTTGATTGTTTTGGTTAAGAAATGTACAGTGATTATTATCATGCACCCCACTTAGTGGCCTGAGGCCTTGCAGATATGTTGTGGGGGGGGGGGGAGCACATCATCATTCTACCATAAGAATGAATGTTGTTTAGAAAAGAAATGATCATAATTTATGACGATAGCTATTTGTTGTATCTGCTTTTCAATTACTGGCTACAATCGACAAAGGGTTTCCGCTCATTTCTCTTCCTGGACTACACATCGGCATGTAACTTGAACATTGACTATATAGCATGTCATCCAGTCTTGTTAATTAACAAGTCATGCTGAAATCGCGTGCTCTGTACTCTGTTCGAGTAACAAGATTCGCTAATGCTGTCTTGCTCTGTACTTCGGAGCTGTCGAAGAAATTCTGGTCAGTCGAACAAGGCGCACGTGACATTTGTCAGCAGGGATTAGCTTCTCAGATTGATTACGCGCTAAGCCCGATCTGGACACTGGCGGCTATCTGAGCTGCCAAGACGCTGCGTTCGCCACTCTTGCTTCACGCCTTGACCAACCACTCAATCCTTCAGTCCCACACGCAGTCGCCGGACCTCAGGGACTGTCCGTTAGTCTGTCTCTCTTTCTCTCTCTCTCTCCGTGTCTCGTCTCGATTATACTTACGCTGCTCAACTACGGACAGCATCCTCCATTCCTTTCATCTACAGATATCGGTCGACCGACTACTCAGTCCTCTGTGGGTCTTCATTAACATGCTACTGGTGTAACGGACTCGTTGAGGCAACGTCAATCGGGGGATAACCGGCCATCCTCGTCATATCAATCTTCCTAGATGATATTGTCTTTCCTTCACTGGTCCGGCTGCATTGAATAGGTCAAGTCCGCTCAAGTTTCAGGTAGCTTACTGAGCCGCCGTATCTCGATTCTATTCCTTACCGAATCCCATCATGGCAGAGTAAGTCCCCAGGCAGCTTCGCTTCATTTCAGAAAATTGCTTGTCTAAATCGATCATTCAGCAGCCTTATTTCCCTCCACACATACGGACACAGCAGCTTTTTATCAGCGCCGAATATGTTATCCCGACCAAACAGCCACAAGCGGTCCCAGTCCGCTGGGAAGCGATCACGATCGCCCGCGAGGTTTCTGACGAAGATGAAATCTACCAATGCCCTCTCCGATTTCGATAGAACTGGCCGAAAGCTTTCACCAGCTGGATTGGAAGATCTGCAGGAAAGCGACTTTAATACATTGAGGGACCCTCGAATGGCAAGCACATCCGATCTTACCGGCACTTCGGATTCATCACATCACCCTGATCTGAGCAGCGAGGTGGCTACCCTGAGTGCGAAATTGGTACAGGCAATAAACAACCAGACGAATTTGGATGACTCATTGTCGGCTACCCGACAAGAATTGGAGGAGGCTCAGGAAAGACTATCGGAATTGGAATCTGAGAATGAGAAATACCGGGCAGATATCTCTAGCGGAATCATGATTAAACGAAGTGATGTCGAAGCGGAGATTTTATCCATGAAGCAGACGCTTGATGAAGAACGTGCAAAGCGGACAGCAGCTGAAAAGGAGAAGAGAGAGATGGAGCAGGAGTTGGAGACATTGACTGCTGCTCTGTTTGAAGAAGCCAATAAGGTAGAGCATATCTTCGATCCGCAATGGCATTAGTTGCTGACATAGATAGATGGTTGCTGCTGCAAAGCAAGAGCGGGAAACCGTGGAGAAGAAGAATGAACAGCTTCGTGCCCAAATCAAGGATACCGAAGCCTTGGTTGCCTCTCAGAAGGAGCAACTTGCGGAATTGAAGACAGTCATGCAAGAGATGAACTCCGCCCGCGACGATAACGATGCCACGCCTAATCCATCGACAGCCCCTACATCACCAGCGATGGCGATGCAATCGAGTGTAGGCCGCTTTCTAGATGGCCCTCATTCAACGCCCGCCACTCCTGTGCTTAATGAAATTCTACCTGCACCTTCAACATCCTTTTCTCATTTGATAAAGCCCATATACCGCACAGATATGGTTGCATATGACGATTTCCGTGAGTTGTTGGATTTCGCTACTGCTTCCAAACCGCCTAGCCGGGTTGCTAGTGGCTCATATGGTGGCTTGAACGTCATGGGCCTAGCTGGCTTGACCTCAAGCAGCAGCTCGAATGTTGCGTCTGGTACTCCCGGCAATAGTCAATCTCATACCCCTGCTGGAAGTCCCCAAACAAACGTTTTTCATACGCCATTGAAGGATACGCGGTTCTATAAACGAGTTCTCGTTGAGGACTTTGAACCCACTCTGCGTTTAGATGCCGCCCCGTCCATCTCTTGGCTCACACGCAGATCTGTTATCAGCAGCCTTTGCGACGGTACACTGGTTGTGGAGCCTATGCCTGCAAGCCATAAAAAGTACCAATTCCCCTGTGGTCTCTGTGGCGAGCGCCGACTAGGCGACGTCAACGAACGTACTCATCGTTTCCGCACATCAGACAACGAAAGTGCTCAGGGATACTCTTTATGTGTCCTTTGTCTTGAAAAGGTTCGCGCTTGCTGTGAGTTTGCCGGGTATCTCAGAATGATTCTCGATGGCCATGTGCATGTTTCAGACGTAGAGGAAGAGAAGGAAGCATGGGAAGAGACTATCCGTTTGCGAGAGAGGATTTTCTGGTCACGTTTCGGCGGCGGAGTTGTACCGTTTTTCGCTCCTGTCGACGATGCAGAGAAGTCGTTGTCTGTACCGGGCACGGCTGAGGTAGAGGCTTGTGTTGAGGGAAATGAGCCGAAGTCGGAAAGTGAGGTTGTTTCAAATGGTGCCGACGAAAGGATCGATAAGGCGCCTCCTGCTTTACCTCCAAGAAATGTCGACCGCGTGACGGTTTCGCCTAACTCTGACGTCAAGGAGGCATTATTTGTTGACACTGCGGTCCAAGCCGATGGACAAATCAACGGCGCCCATGTTTTTTCAGATGACTTGGATGATACCGAAGCAGAGAAACAACTGCGCACCGACTTGGAGACAACTCTTCCCGACGCGTCGCATTCCAAGAAGAATTCCGAGTCAACACCTCCGCATACCAACAATCAAGCGGAGTCGGAGAATAACGATTCAGAGGACGCAAAAGTCATGCCAGGTACTTTTGATTGATTGGAGTCATTCGACATGCTGTGATCACATGCTATTTTATCCTTGTCTTTCCCCGTTGCCTTTTTTTTTTTTTTTTTTTTTTTTTTTTTTTTTTTTTGACCTATCAACTTTGGAATCATCCCTTTGTTGAGATTCTACCTGCCCCCTCTTTTCACCTTTTTAACGACGCTGGTCCGGGCATTGCATAGCATTTCGTGACGATTTTCATATACCTTTCCATCATCATTATCATCATTCTATCATGTGTAGTACGACCGCTACGTACTTCCAACTGTATTATTAATGTAATAGCTTTTTCTTCCATACATACCCTGTCTTTTGGTTCTGATTTTTGCAAAGTACATTTCAACCCCTGCCCCAGGTGCCCCGATCGAAGATTTTATTTGCATTTGCAGCTTTTGCATATATAATTATATTTCAATTATCTTTGATTCGTTCTTATTTTCTCCCCGGAGAGAAATATGGAAGTACTTCACGATTTTAGATAGGCATGAAATTTTCTTTCCGACAGTTTACATTCTTGCGTTTGATGGATGGTATTTGCGGATCTCATTTCGAGATTCATTTGACGTCTTTACTGATTTTCTGGTTTCAAGTTCTCTATCTAAAGCTTTCTTCACCATAGTGGTATCGAGAATAGATGGAATCTAATTTCAATACTTGATTTGAAAAGAGCTCTATGTAGGTCAGAACACCCCCACCCCCTGAACTCTGATACAGCTAAAAGTTCCCTACTGCTGATACCATTCCGATTTAGAAACCGGCAACAATGTATGTGCATTTTGCCTTTTAATTATCAAAAGTAGACCTCTGCAAGTCCCATGGGACTCCCAGAGTTCATTATAATTTATATTTTTATATATATAATATTAAAAGTATATAATATTGTATCTATTTTACAGCGTTGATACATTCTACATGTATATTTATCAGGGTTAGGGCTATTGTTACTATTTAGTGTTTTTTCTAGTTTTATGGAACTAGATGGGACTTGCAGAGGTCTGGTGTAGAGCTTTAGTGCTGACAGTGACACACTTGTTTAAGGCTTAATTTAAGCCAATTGAGGCATTTCAGAGTATATTGCCGGGTCATCAATCTGGGGTTTGATCCAGCTGTGTGGTCTACGATGTTCAAAGCTTGCGTCTGATCGCCACATAATTGGATGGATTTGGTTTGGCGTCGGGGTATGTTCGAAGTTTACCTGCCTCTATACCGTAGATAGTTGCTGCTCTAGCTTGTAGCATCGATAGGGTATTGATACCAATTTCAAGTACCTTGCACTATACGATACTGTTACAGGTATGATTTTCACTCTCGTATTGACAGATTACTCAGAACTTACAATTCTCGCAAGATTCAAGCGGCCTATACGAACACTTTTGTTTGAACAATCTGTGCTATACAACACACACACTCCAGTGTAGGGAAGATGCTCCATGTTCTTGGACGGAGACATAATGAAATATATGCATCGTTGGCTCTTAATGACCCAGAAAGAATTGCAGAAGCAGAGTCGCCTTCTGCCAAAGTTCCAAAGTCTATATCCAACGTTGCGGAGCAAGCGACGAATCCATGGTGTCCAGTTCTGTGCGTAAAGGAGCAAATGACCACTTAGCGCCACCATCAGCATCATGCTTCTCTAGTAGTTGGTACTGTAGAATTGAATATTGGACTATCGTGGCACACTCATTTCTATAGAATTAGGGCCGCGAACTAGCGGGTTAGCATACAAGTTAATCTACAGGCGAGTACGCCAGTTGGTAACTCATAATATTACGGTAGCGGATTAATTTCCCGATGGTCAGACGGAGGCTATACAGATATTCAGCTACACTGATCATATTCAGCCAATTCCCATCAGTGGTTTTGAGTCCCAACTGAAGCGGATAATTATCGGGTTGCCATGGGATCATTTTCTGCTTTAGGACATCCTTGGTCCGAGCCTGTATGGATATCATGTCCGGATGCACTGACAGTAGTACATTACGCTGGAGCTTGTGGCTTTAGTGAATACCACATCAAAAGGGCACCTCCGATTTTGCACATGGCGCCATATGCCCCCGGACTTGTAGAGTGTGTCTCCTTATTGGTTCCTAAATTTCAGGATGACACTTTCGAATTTCAGGGTTTGATATGCTTGAAAATGTGTTTACATTCAATGCCGCTTGAGAAGCATTTATAGAGCACGCTGCCTTCGCATTGAATGGATAGAATGGCTTACGGATATTTGATAAGGCAAAAACTTTGATCACACAAAATGTTATCACGATCTCTTTTGAATCTGCTTCTCCCTTCCGTGGTGAATGCCGGTCTATTCAGTCCCATTGCAACTGACGATCCGGCTAATGGCATCGCTGGAGGCACAGTGCAATGCTCCGCAGCCCCATTGAGCTCGTTCTTTACCGATATTGGGCCTCCGGTATGCAATTTTCTCAGGTTTCTCAGCCAGAACATTGTTGACTCAAGTTGTGGCTGCGTATAGTATGTGACAAATGGATGGTGGGCATCTTATGCAGCAACTCCAGGGAACGAAACCGCTGCTGGTCCGTTTCCCTATGAATCAGCGCTGTATAACGATGGCGTTATCTTCGGGCTCAGCACTGATCGGCAATGGGATGGGGTTTCCATTAAACAGCCAACACAGACTGATTGGCGTGTTACCTTTTCTGAGCACGAGGGTAGTTTCGCAAATCATAAAGCAGTTGCATTTGATACGCAAAGTGTTACAGTCCAGTATTTTCAGGGTTCCTCGGAAATGACATTCTATGCTGTCCCTGGATCACCGTATGTGACATTTGAATACAATCAAGCAACACCATTATTGGCATCTCTGAATGGAAACATAAAGTCTTTCAATGGCGAGACACTGACGAGCGGGTCGAATGGTAATTCTACCGGCCACCTATTTATACACATACTTAGGGACTGATGATCGTGCACAGTAACCGCGACGGGCATTGAATTCAATGTTACTGATAGTGCCGGCTCCACGTATCTCATTTACGGATTGTCTTCCCTAACTCTAACAGCCTATCACGATGCTTCAATTATCGAAGCCTCAAGCCAGTATACCGGTATCATTCGGCTTGCTATGCTGAACAACACGTCAGACAAGGCACTTCTTGACAAGTACTCCCAAGTATATCCGACGTCAGTAGGGCTCGACTATTCGTTCACCGACACAACAGGCACACTCATCTTCACCTGGGACACTGTTGGGAATGGGGATGACCTGCTTATGCTCACATGGCCACATCACCGGAAGTCGTTGCAGAGTCCGAATTACCCTGCGACAACGGCGCTCTCATATCTGACAACCAAGGTCAATCTCCGTGTCTTCCACTTTCTATTTGACCTTTGCTAATAATAAGGCTAACAGGGATGGATGTACCCTGTACTAGGAAACGAGTGGCAGTTGCTCTATAATCTCTCTAACATTATTTGGGACCCGCCGCGCTCACTGGACTCTTCATGCGAGTCTGCAGTCATCCAGGGCCTTGAGTATGAAGTTGGACAGCTCGACCCTGCTAACGCACCTATCCCTGGAGACTTCTATTACTGGGGTGGGGCGCTGAACGCAGTCGCGCGGCTGGCTGTCATATCGTATGGAGTCTCTCTCTCTCTCTCTCTTTTTTTTTTTTTCTTTTTCTTTGTTAATGCATGAGATGACAAAGACACTGATGCATACACCCTCACAGGGACAATCTTGGACGGTCTGACCTTATCACAACTGTCATTAATTACCTCGAGGCATCATTTGATCAGTGGTTTAACACCTCCGCAACCACTCTAGCAGCATATGAGACCGGATGGGGAGGTATTGTTGATAAGGCTGGTGCCACTAACGTGAACATTGACTTTGGTAACGGATTTTACAATGACCACCATTTTCACTACGGCTACTTTCTTGCAGTTGCTGCGACCATCGCGAAGTACGATGGTAACTGGCTGACTGAGCACAAGGACTATATCAACTGGTTTGCACGGCATGTTCTTCCCTGCGTAATACGGTAGCCATAGGTACTGTTATCGTCCTGTGCTAATAGGACTTTATTTTACTTAGGGATATCATCAACCCTTCGCCAAACGACCCATATTTTCCAATTACCCGCTGTCGAGACTGGTTCGCTGGCCATTCCTGGGCATCTGGAATTGCCAATGGTGCTGGGAGTCGTGACCAAGAGTCAACTGGGGAAGCTATCAATGGTTATTATGGCGCGCTACTGTGGGCATCTGTAGCATTGTCACAGGACTACGTGAACTATGCAAATCTCTTGATGATGACAGAGATTCAAGGCGCACAAACCTATTGGCACCTTTACCCAAGTTATAGTGAGACAGACCCTTTTAATCCTTATCCCGAGGCAGACGTACGCGCCTTGATTACAATAGGTAATGTGGAGGATTGGCAATCCGGGGCATGGTTGTTCTGGGGCACGGAGAAGAGTGAAATTGCAGCTATCCAGCAGTTGCCTGTCCAGCCTATCAGTGAGGTGAGCTTATTACAATTAAATACCACTGCTGAGATAAACAGGAGGGGAAGGCTGATACAACGAACGTGTGACCCATAGCTACTCTATGATACGGAATGGGTCGAGAACGTGTGGTCGTATGCGCTAGACGAGCTCCTCGATCCAACTATTAGCGACGAGTGGTGAGTTCTCCCAAGCTAGAAATGTGCATTTCTCGAGTGATAGTACAGTACTAAAGTTGCAAGGAAATGCGTATTGGTTGATGCGTATTCGAACGCGAATCCACAAGTTGCAGCTGAATGGAGTTCAAACATGACAACGTGGGGTTTGTTTGCCTATATCTTCTGACAGGAATCCACGACCGATATATAATACCTACTGACAACAAATACAGGTACTGGTCAAACTTTTACAAATGAGCTCTACTTTATTGGGACACGGGAAAACCCATCTTCTACTCCAATCTGCAACTCCCTGCCTCAAAACCCACTAGGAACATTTTGGTTGGAGGAATATACTTCGCATAAATGGGTCGCTGCCTCCAGTACCAATACAAATCTCACGGCCACCCTGTCCTCCAACACCGGTGCGGCCATTTTCAACAGCACTTTTGTTCCCAACGGCAGTGAGCTGCGGCTCACAAGCACTGGCCAGTATGTCACAGCAGATAGTTCTGGCAACTACGCGCTCTCAGCAACTCGCAGCACGGCATCAACGTGGGAACAGTTTATCATCCGTCAGAAAACCGGAGCTCCAGCCGGGGTCTACTCAATTTTGGCGGTGAGCAATAGTCTCTACGTCACGATTAGCAGTGAGGGTTGGTTAATCAACAACGGTGAGGTCGAGGCTGACAGTGCTGGGTTCTATTTTGTCAATTCGTAAACGATAGTCACTTGAAGTTGTTGACAATCCGCAGACGATGGAGGGAAGAACAGCTCCGCCGTTCTTTTGTGAACACTGTGAGGGAATTGCACAGCCGCCAG